>JARQWZ010006505.1:0-52200 GCA_033150135.1 Gobio occitaniae
ATACAGTTGAAGGTTTTTTTGTTTGTTTTTTTTACTTACCTTGGGGTAGGGGGCATCTCACTTACACTATTAGGATTAGGTGGGTGGGGATGTGAATTTCAGTCTACTTTTCATCACATGCACTTCAGGGAGCCACCGTGCTGACATACTCACCCTGAAGCCCACACTAACCATTCCTGTTATATTTAATACAATAGTGTAAGGTAAAACGTATACACACAACGTGCATACTGAGACTCAAAGTGCTGGAGTGGGGACCAGGATCCTTCCACTTTTAAGCCTTTTAACCCTTATTTACAGTCTCGTCACAGTCTCTTGTAATCACGTGGTGTTGCACTTATTCCCACAATATTGATATCCTTTGATAGATCTCCTCATATTGAACAACTTTGCATCTAGAACCATTGCTGTCAATCAAATCGTTCATTAAATATTCGTGATTATGTTAAAACCCTACTTTTGCAAACTAGTCCCTGTTTTTTGTCCGATCGAAACCAAACAGTCTAGGACAATTCTCTGGACTCTCTAGATCAATAATTATCGAAAATAAGTTGAACTTTTGCATTTGGATGGCTATAACAGGGTCATTTAGAAAAGAGGCGTGCCAAAATACACTCAAAAGCCTATAAATTCTAAGGGAAAACTCAAAACTTCACGAACATTGGGGGTGAATATGTGACATTAGATCCTTAACAAGCATACAAACCATAGGTGGCGCTATAACTGTTAAAAACCTTTTAAAACCATATGTTTCCTATGGTAAAATTGCCTGTAAATTGACTTTTCCATCAATTATTTCAGTGTTTAAAATTTTGCTAAATAAAACACACAATAACTTTTTATGCAAATGTGCTTAAATGTCTTAAGTGGCTTGAACCCCGATAATTGCTGCTCGCAGCTATATTTATTATTATTATTATTATATTATTATTAGAAACAAAGCGATCAAGATATGCTTTTATTCCTCCTGAATGTAATAAAATATACTCTGTACCAATAGAACTGTAAGTATTAATGTTTATTATGAAAACAATCTTGCTGAAGAATGTCAAATTAAATGCAATGCTCATAATTATTGGTGTTTTTCTCTATGACAGCAGACACATCAGATAATGGCTGAAATGAGAAAGCTCAAGCCACTGGAGGAGGCCGTAAAGGTTTTCACTTCAGAGGAAAGAATGGTCTGATAGAGCTAAGTTTAAGTGAAAGAGCTACGGCTAACTTATCTTAAAATTTTCCACCCTGTTGATTTCCACCCTGTTAGATCTATAAACCTAACAGGGGTGGACATTCTAATAGAATAAATCGTATTTAGTGTATATTGCAAATTCTATAAACACATATATGCATATATAAATACTATAAAACCATGTTATAGGTGCAGTGCCACACATTACTGATGGCAAATCATGCAGGACAGTGAGGGGAAAACTCCTCCACTGTTATGGTCTTCCACCCTGTTAGGCGAGTCATTTTTAAATAATAATTTGACTGCAACGTTAAATGTTTTGCATACTTATGTTTTATTTTGGGAGGTGAGGATCATTAACAGCATATACAATATATGTTTTTTGAACACATTTTTTTATTATTTACCATCCTGTTGGCAAAAAATGGGTACAAAAAAGTACCTGTTCTTAATAATCAAGACATTCTATTCATCAATAATAGTTTTGTTATTGTTTCAAGAATTAAAAAAAAATACCATGATGGCATAAGGGACATATACTATCCAAGAAAAACTTGTTATTGTTTAACATTAACATTTTGTGATAACTATGTATATGTCCCTAAAAGGGTGGAACATCTTCACGGCCCGTGTCTGAACAATGAATCTACCCATAATTATAATTTTTTTAGTCCCTGAGCTTGACCAATATGTATTCCGACTAGTTAAACATGTCACCATTTTGGTAGGAATGCTAAAAACATTGAAAATCATGTACTTTTTTTTCAAACATTTATGAAGCCAAAATGTTACCGCATACCAGGAATGACCCAGCTATAGTTTCTAACTGTGTTGCTATTTGATTAGAAAAAAGAAAGACAAAAGTGAACATTGGCCTGCATGGTAGCCTAATGAGGTGCCGTCAATGGTCTTCCTTTGTAAATAAACACTTATTGTAACAAATTATATAGTTAAACAATTACAAGAACTATATGTTAGATCTAAGGCTGAGAACAAGTTAGAAAGAGAGCTTTAAAATACGGACCTTCTTGAAATTATTGAATAAACAATCCCCCCATAACCACGCCCCTAACAAAGCCCCGCCCCCTCTGGTGAGTACCCGGCACTTTATTTTTTCCACTTCAAGCACTGGCGTTGGTAATGGTACTCCTGGTTTACTGGAATGGGGTTCAATTCCCTACTGTGTCCTTGTGTATTTTTGTACCAACTACATAGAATGTAATAGTTTAATTACATTTAAACTAACTACAAATTATATATACAAGTGGTTCCCACAAATAAAGTATAAATCATGTAAATTACTACATGTAATATATGGTATTCTGAAACTCATTATGATTTGACCTTTGACATCATCTGACATGAAATTAATTTAAATGTAATTGATCTCATAGATGTGGTCCTATATGTGATCCTATGACATTACAATTCATCTATATTTAAATTACATCATGGGTGTGGCTTATGGTCATAATGGCACCAGCTGCTGCAGTAAATGTGGCATATTCGAGTGATTTTTTAAAATATTCTCTTGTTTAAATGCATATTGCCTTCCATGCACAGTTAAGCTGATGCCACGGCGGCGTGGCGGTGCCACCGGCTTGAGCCCGTCATCGCTGCTCGCAGCTTTAATTAGGGGCCCAAGCCCTGAAAGGGCGCAGAGCCCTATTGTTCTTCCTCTGTTTCTTCTTATTATTATTATTAGGGCTCAAGCCTGAAAGGGCGCAGAGCCCTATTGTGTTCTTCCTCAGATTATTCTTTTTTTAGGGCTCAAGCCTGAAAGGGCGCAGAGAGCCCTATTGTTTTCCTTAGGATTATTATTATTTTTTTTTCTTATCGACTAAATGGGCACTTTTGGGGCCCTTACCATGCTCAAAAACTCTTGAAACTTTGCAGATACGTCAGAATCTGCGGCCATCAGGGCCGGGCTGAAGCTGATACCCGGGGCGGTGGCAGGGGGGGCTCAACAGCGCCCCCTATTAAAATTTGGTCTATATATCAAACACACTTGCACGTATATGTATGAAACTCGGTACACATATAGATCTCATCGGGGGCGAACAACTTCCGCACTCATAGTCATAAACTTCGCCCAACAGGAAGTGAGCTATTTTGGGTTGTTCGGAAAACGCATGCTCTGGAATTTAATATACTCCTCCGAGGCAATTGTTTCGATCATTGCCAAACTCGGTCAGCATTAAGACAAGATATTCAGGATGCTAAATTGCGAGCGGATTTTTGATATCTCAATCGGTTTGGCCGTGGGCGAAGCAACGAATTTATGGGCGAGAAAAGGGAAACAGGAAGTGTGTTATAACTTGTGCAAACATTGACTGATTTGGATGAAACTTCAGCTGTGTGTTTGTTGTAGGAAGCCGATCGCAAGGGATATGACGTTTGTGAGTCAAAGTTATAGCGCCACCAACTGGCAGCAGGAAGTGTGTCACTTTTTTTTTAAAAAATGCTTTAAATCACTGTCTTATTTTGACCTGATTGACTTCAAACTTCATCAATATAATGTGAAAACATGACAGATAGAGACATATTAATGGATTCCTGATATTTCAAATAATGTTGCCATGGCCACATGTCAAAGTTTAATAATGTTTTTGGCTGTTTGTGTGCCCTCTCCGCCTCTATCACCAAAAGGTGGGCAGTGTGTTGTATTATTTTTGAAACTCCCTTTCTCTGTATGTGTGCTTGTTTTTGTGATTTATGAGGACACAAATGTTTATGATGACATGGGTATTACACTGGTATTACAACGTAGTGGTTAATGTGGACATGAACTATGACACTATATCACTACTAATACAGGACTCATTTTCTCTAAATGACATTTGAGTTACAATTCTTATCACCTGACAGCCGTGATTTCATGTAC
Organism: Gobio occitaniae; assembly: GCA_033150135.1. Taxonomy (NCBI): domain Eukaryota; kingdom Metazoa; phylum Chordata; class Actinopteri; order Cypriniformes; family Gobionidae; genus Gobio; species Gobio occitaniae. Next base: position 4,074 of record JARQWZ010006505.1, read on the forward strand.
TCATTCAGACAGAACTCTTTTTTTAAAACAGAGGAGTGTGAGTGTGTTTTCTATACATGTGCTTTACAGAAGGTCATGTGCTGTGTTTGCAAAGATCACTTTTGACACATTTGTCTTTAAATTCATTATTTACTGACATAGTTCAAATTTTATTTTTAAAAAAAATTCACATTATTTTCTACAAGTGTCTGTTTATAAGTGTCTTTTTTTCACAGAAAGTTTTTGTTTGAACATGAATATTTGTATAATTCAGGGTCTGAGTTTTTACGTTCTCCTCGTAGGTGATTTATTCAATCTCTACCAAACTCGGTTCAACGTGAAACGGAAGCTTAATGCATTAAAAATATTTAACGCAAATAACACGCCGCGTCCGTTTTTTATATCCATTTTTGCTTAGAATTACATGATCACGCTCCTATTCATGTAAATGCTTCCAAGCGCGACAAGACACAAGAGAGCGCGCTGTATGCCAGTGTCCTGTGTGTGTGTGTGTGTGTGTGTGTGTGTGAAGGGGGGGTGGGGGGTTGGCAGCTTAAGCATGCCTCCTCTGCCTGTGTGTGTGTGTGTGTAGTGTGTGTGTGTGGTGTGTGTGCAGGCCCGTCGCGACAAGGCAGGCAAACCAAGCAATTGCTTGGGGGCCTCGAGCTGGCCTGGGGCCCCCAAGACAGCGACAGGTTAAGAATAAAATGAAACGACAAACTGTGTGAGCGCCCCATTGATAGTCAATGCCAGGGCCGGCTCTAGCTCTTTTGGTTGCCCTAGGCGAGATTGAGTTTTTGCGCCCCCCCCCCCCCCCCCCCCCTCTAATTGTTAAGCCCACCGGCAACTATAGTTGCCAGTGTATAGTTGTCATTTTCCTTCTGTAAGTATTTTTTCTAGATATTATCCATGTTTTATATCTTAATGAACACACAAGCAGACAACCAAATAAAGGATTTCAAGAAAAAAAAAATATATTAACTTCCTTCCTGTCACATGAGACTGCCCACTTCCTACCCCTACTTCCAGGGAGCACAACGAAGGCAAACCCTCCCAAAGAAAGGTCATTTTCATGTTACTAATAAGTATTTTTTGTTGACATATATATATCAACATAATCATGAAGGTCTCTAGAATCATCCAAACAAAACACATCTTACAACAGATCTATAGTTTTTAGTATACTTAGTCAAACATAATAAATTTGATTATGAATAAAGATTGATCTGTTGAAAGCAGTTATTTTGAGTAGATGCTAAATGTTCTCCTCTTATTCATATTTGACATTGAAGGGGTGCATACAACATATTTGCCCACCGGCAACTATAGTTGCCACAGATTCAAATACGATTTTCAAGAAAAAATACAAAAACCTGGGGAAAATAAATGCAGAACATGCCATTCAGAAAAAATTGGGCACAAATGGGTTAAGTATTTATAAAAACTATATAAACAAAGATGCTCCTATTGTTACTCCAAGACTTAAAAAGCTAATTATGACTTAAATGATACACTCTAATAAATTGCACATACAAAAATGCTACAAAGAAAGTTGGAGGATATTTAACAAATTATGACTCAAACTATGGATGAACAAACAAAAATGCTTTTATAGTCACTCCAACACTTAATCAAGAAAGTTAAGACTTGAAGGATTAACTGCAATAAATTGGTCATACAAAAATGCTAGAAAGAATGTTCAAGGATATTTACCAAATATTAACTCCATAAACTGTGCAAAAACTCTCTTAAGCACCTGTAAAGACACTTAAGCAAATTATGACCCATAAACTGGATTAACTATACCCTCTACAAACAAAAGTGCTATTATGGATACACTGTATTTACCACTACAAAATTAAAATATATAAGTTCTTGTAGCTCTATGCCTATCTTAAATAATAAAAGATGAACAGTTGTTTCTGGCATTTCTATTCACCTTCAAAATTGACGCAGCTTTAAAATTTGGCTCGTCTGGATTTCCTTATTGTCAGTGAAATGCGTAGTAATATGTAGATAACTAGCTAGCTAGTTATAGCTTAGTGACAGCAATAACGTCCAAATGCCGTCCAATATTAGTTGATAATATCGATAATACGAAGTAAATTTATTTTGTTTGACACCCTTTATGGCTGAGATGAGAAGACTTACCTCTATACTGGGCTTTCTTTTTGATCGTCTGCCTTTCTCTTTTTCCGTCCCTGTGTACTCGAGGGTTTAGACCGCTTCATTTTTGAAGAACGCGCCAGTGCCTGAGCACTTGCCTGACATAACGCCTGTGCTAGACAATATTCACTTTCAATTCAATCTAATAATCAGGTTAAGTAATTAAACGTGCGGCTGAGGGGGCGCCCAAGGATGATCATGTTTAATAAACAGTATGTTTTATTTCGCTTGTTTTAATTCTATGCTTAATGGGAAGTAAGTTTAAGGGCGCCACTAGAGGGCGCCTGGCTGCGCCCCCGACACATTTGTCGCCCTAGGCAACCGCCTAGCTCGCCTATAGCAAACGCCGGCCCTGGTCAATGCAGTAAAGTGCAATGACACTGTTATCGGGATCCCCCTTAAGGGGCCCCTCTCAGAAGTCGCTGACAGCAGCCAGACAACCACGCGATCTCTGCTGCCGGCAAAATACAAAATCTTCGGATTTGAAGCGGAATTTTATGCTTCAGGAAGCCAGAAAAGAAAAAAGAGAAAGGAAGAGGAGGATAAGAAAAAACAAGATAGTGGTATGTGATAAATTACACTGGATAAAATAGCTCTACTTGTCTTGTACAAAAAAGTGTAAGTTTAGCAGCAGGTAGGCTAGCAAAAATATGTTTATGTTAGCTATGTTACCTGCCTGACGGCAAAATGCTGCTTGTAACGAACAGTTAGTGCAACTTTTTTTTTTCGAACAGACGGAATGACATGAGATTGCTATAGCTTTTTAACAGGTTTTGATGAAAGTGGCATAGCATGCTATACTAACTATTATTTATACTATGCATAAATAACCTGGAATAGTTAATATAGCATGCTATATTAACAATTATTATAAACATTATTTAACCAGAAAGAGGCAGAGGAAGATTATTTTTTTCATAGCTTATCTTAATGTGCTAGTGTCGGGATATATACGGTAGTGACAGTTTATGCAAATATGACATTATTTTTATGAGTTACCAATAGATCTTGAACAATTACTTTATTCTGTGGCAATTTTTTACACTATTACATTTTTGAAGTACAGTATCAGGACAACCCACATGTTTGACTGGTACTGTTTACATGTTTTACTGGTACTGCCCACGTTTTACTGGTACTGTTTATTAAACTATTTAACAAGGTATTATAGTCATCGGTTGCAACTTTACAATAACCATCCAGATAATGTTTATAGACAGTTTACAAAACAACTAGTAACCCTTAAGTATTCCCAAAGTGTTAGGAATATCTGGTCCGTCTATCTATGTAAATGTAATGTTTATAGATGTTTAAAAAATGGTTACTTAAAGGTTTAAAAAAAAAAATTAATGATACAGTGGTGTTTTTTGCAAATGTTTTCAAATTTTATGCACAGTATATGCAACAACAGTATTTGCACTGTAAACCTTTTTATTAATATAAAGTGTGGGTGAACTTAAACTGTATGGCTATGCTGCGGTATGCTGTGTGTGTGTGTGTGTGTGTGTGTGTGTGTGTGTGTGTGTGTGTGTGTGTTAGTGCTGGGCGGTATACCGGTTTCATACCGAATACCGGTATTTATTTTTTTTATGATATGAATTTTGATGATACCGCAATACCAGTATATGTCGCTTAAACAACGTTCGGAACGCGGCGCAGCGCGTCATTGTTTGAGAGGGGACCCATTTCATTGATGCACTGTAGTAAGAGCAGTCAGACTCAGTTGAGATCCCATTACAGCACAGCCTATGGCTGTATCCTATACTCTCATTCACTATTCCATACGTTATCACTTTATTTGAAGGAGTGAATGAAAACGTGCGTGAAGTCGGACAACCGTTGTGTGTACATCGGCTGTACACTCGTTATTGCGGTGCAATGGGATAGAATGAGTGCACTCAATAACGTCCACTAGGGTTTCAGACACCACTAAAAAGTGCTGTGCCCTCCAAATAATGCTATATTTGAGGTTATGGGAGCGATGTCGGATTCAGCCCTTGATTATAGTTGAGAATTCAAACTACACGCGGCGCGCGAGAGAGAGCGGTTTCTGCACGGAGCGCTGCGATGAGTTTAACAACGCTCACCACATGGGTCATATAGCACTGATATAGACCGGAGCGAGCGCGTTTAAATTTTTTATGGACATATTTCATAAACTCTAGTGCTCTAGACATGAACTAGAAGCGTGTATGCGCGCATATTTCATCACGTCTTATTAAAATGAAATGTATGCACTGATTACACTGATAACCTATGTCTGATCACGAACGCGCTGACCACGATGGATTATTCTGCTACACAAAAGACAATGATGTACGTTAAGTTAATAAATAAACTGACAATTCAAAGAAGAATGGGCCAAAAAGTAACTGCTTTATTCTTTCTGTGTTAAAACTGATGTGTGTCATTCGTTCAGAGAGTCCTCTTAAATGTATTGCAAATATCCGCGTTTCTCCTCGTTTTGGCAGTTTGTTGTTATAGGATTAGATTTTTAAAATGCTTAAGGTGCCCTCAACTCAACTTTTAATATTCAGGTGTCTGTAAGTATGATTCTGAGCGTGTTGCATGTCTGTGTTTTATTGGTTGTTGTCTCTCCACAGCATCATTTTGTAAACCTGTAGACCTATTAACTCTAGTGTGGATTTTTTCTACAATATTCACACGTCATGACAGTAAAACAGGGTATTCTAGTCAATATCCTGCAGTATTTCCTCTCTCACTCAGGAGAAAATGTGATTAACACCCTGTCATGCATAGGGGAAAAAATACCGTCATATACCGTGAAACCGATATAATTTAGAAAAATACCGTGATATACATTTTTGGTCATACCGCCCAGCACTAGTGTGTGTGTGTGTGTGTGTGTGTGTGTGTGTGTGTGTGTGTGTGACTTTCTCTCTTGATCATAATTTAAACCCTTTCATATAGGCTATCACAAATAACTATCACTTGAAATAAAAACGTCATGTGATGTGTTTGCCAAGATCACGTATGATGCACATGTCTTTAAATTAATTATTTACTGATATAATATAAATGTATTAAAACATAAATTTCACATGATTTTATAAAAGTGGCTATTTATAATAAACTTCCATAAAATGTAGACACGCATCTTACTCTTACCTGACACTGATATTAAAATCATCTTTGCAGTTTCTGTGATTTGGCTCCATTTATACATTTTTTATTAAAAAAAATGTATTGGACCACCCATATTGAAATGAAAGCATGTTTTATGGTGCATAAGATTGGTGCACAAACGGTAGCTAAGGTAGCTCAAAAACACATGAAGAGAAGTGTTAGAATAAAACAACATCAGCATTCGAATGGTATTCTGAACTCATTCCAATTTGACCTTTGACATAATCTGACATGAAATTCATATAAATTTAATTGATCTCATAGATGTGGCTGTTGTGGTTTGTGGTCATAGCAGCACCAACTGCTGCAGTTAATGTGGTGAATTCAGATGACTTTGACATAGTCCTTTTATGTTTTCCCATTTTAAATGCCTATTGCCTGCCGTGCACAGTTAAACTGATGCCACCGGCGTGGCGGTGCCACCGGCTTGGGCCCGTCATCGCTGCTCGCAGCTTTAATTATTATTATTATTATTATTTTATCGACTTCTCGGGCACTTTTGGGGCCCTTACCATGCTCAAAAACTCTTGAAACTTAGCACACACATCGGAATGCGCGGCCATCAGAGCCGGGCTGAACCTGGTACCCGGGCGTGGCAGGGGGGCTCGACAGCGCCCCCTAAAGTGGGTCTGAAAACTTGGTCTATATATCAAACACACTTGCACGTACATGTATGAAACTCGGTACACATATAGACCTCATCGGGCCAAACAACTTTCGTGCTCTAAGTTACGTGTCAGCCCAACAGGAAGTGAGCTAATATGGGTTGTTCTGAAAACACATGCTCTGGAATTTAATATACTCCTCCGAGGCCATTGTTTCGATCATTGCCAAACTCGGTCAGCATGAAGTGAACATATTCAGGATGCTAAATTGCGAGCGGATTTTTGATATCTCAAATGGTTTGGCCGTGGCGAAGCAACGAATTTATGGCGAGAAAAGGGAAACAGGAAGTGTGTAATAACGTCTGCAAACATTGACTGATTTGGATGAAACTTCAGCTGTGTGTTCGTTGTAAGAGGCCGATCACATGGATATGACTTTTGTGAGTCAAAGTTATAGCGCCACCAACTGGCAGCAGGAAGTGTGTCACTTTCAAAAATGCTTTGAATCACCATCTTATTTTCACCAGATTTATTTCAAACTTCATCAGTATAATGTGAAAACATGACAGATAGAGACGTATGAAATAGATTCCTGAAATTTTAAATTTTGTTGCCATGGCAACGTGTCAAAGTTTAATAATCTTTTGGCTGTTTTGAGGCTCTTAGCATGCTTGAAATTGCTTGAAACTGCTTGAAACTCAACACACACATCAGAGATGTCAGTCAGTACACATTGGCAAAGCCTCAGAAACGGGCGGGGATGAGGGGCTCTCTAGCGCCACCTTTTGACAAAAGTGGGGGGGTCAGTTTTATCTTCAGTCACCAAACTCGGTAAATATATTGTTCTCTTCGAGCCGGACAACTTTCGAATTTACAGTCATTAGCTCCGACCAACAGGAAGTCAGATATTTTGGTTTGAAGGTGAATATTTTCATAATTCAGGGTCTGAGTTTTTACGTTCTCCTCGTAGGCGATTTATTCAATCTCCACCAAACTCGGTCAACATGAAACAAAGATACGGAAGATGCTAAAATGCGAACGGATATTGGATATCTCAAACGGTGTTGCCATGCCGAGGGATTAAATAAGGACAAAAAAAGGGGAACAGAAATTGTCTCATATCTTGTCAAATAATATTTTGATTTCAATTAAATTAAGATCGTATGTTCGGTAATTGAACTTGGATTAATTTAAAAGGACTATACTATTTTTCAGATCAATATATTTATTTATTTTAAATATTTTTTTAAATAATCAATTCTCTGTGTGTGTGTGCTGCTCTCCCCTCAATGAACACAAGATGGCAGCATTGTATTAGTTTTGAAGCAGGATAAAAAAATATTCCATCTCTCTTTCTCTCTAAGGCAGGGGTCCCCAAACTTTTTTCTGTAAGGGCCACATCATTTTTCCTTTCTTTAATGGGGGGCCGGGTCGGTCAAATTACATGGGCCGGAGTGACTACCAGTATTATTGTGGAGATTTTATTATGATTTTAAATCTATTCATCAAACTAAAAATCTAATGTTTAGCATAACATTATAGACACACTTTCAAAAATGTTTATTGCCAGCATACAGAAGTTATTACACGACCATTAACACAAGGACAACTTCAGAGGTGTCAAACATGGTTATGTGTCCTTATCATCTCTACGAGGCACCTTCAGTTCTGTCCCCTTTTGAAAAATACTGTTTGCTAGAACTGCGTGTGCTTGGTTTGTTACCACGGTTATCTGCGTGCTTCCTCAGCGATGAAGTTCCACATTTGCGGCTCTCTTTTCTTCATCTCCTCAGGATCATCTCGCCGACTGCAGTGCAGGCAGATCGCGCGCGGTTGTGAATCTCCTAGGAGGGCACGCGCGCGCGCCACATGGCCACAAATAAACTAAAATGGATTTGAAATTATTTTATCAACTTGAAATACAGGCAAGGCATATTTTTGTAGATGTGTTGCTAAAAATATGCATACTTTTTTTAGGAACACATCTACAATATACATGCATATATTTTTATATATATATTCGTTTGCACGTGATGTTTAAAACCCGTGTTTAGACCCGTGTTTGTCCTGTGTCCGACCCGCACCCGTATCCGACACAGTTAGGATGTTTTTTTCACCCGTTTCAGCAATATTCGCGGATCACCCGTCGGGTACCCGCCCGTGCAGGACTTTGGTTCAGAGGGCCGGTCCAAATGTGGGGGAGGGCCGTATTCGGCCCGCGGGCCGTAGTTTGGGGACCCCTGTGATAGAGCATGTCGCAACTCCGTATGGTTTTTCAACACTCTGGCTTTAACTGTTATGCCATATTAGCGCCAAAACGCTATTTATTGTTTGAATTTCGCATTAAAACTTAAAAAAATGTAAAAGCTTAGACATTGTTTAATATCAAAAGCAGGTTTGGCAATTTGGCGTGAGATTAAGTTGGGCAGCGTGAGAGCGTGAGACAGAGCCTGAAAGCGTGAGTGTCACGCCAAATGCGTGAGAGTTGGCAACCCTGGGCAAAAGAGAACTCGATGTGAGCAGGAAACTGACGCGAGTCTATCTATGCATCGAGTGTGTGTGTGTGTGTGTGTGTGTGTGTGTGTCAGTGTCCCTTGATTAGCTGACATGAGACGCATCCACACAGACAGGACACTGACACACACACATACACACACACACAGACAGGACACACACACACACACACACACACACAGACAGGACACTGGCATACAGCGCGCTCTCTTGTGTCTTGTCGCGCTTGGAAGCATTTACATGAATAGGAGCGTGATCATGTAATGCTAAGCAAAAATGGATATAAAAACGGACGCTGTGTTATTTGCGTTAAATATTTTTAATGCGTTAAGCTTCCGTTTCACGTTGACCGAGTTTGGTGGAGATTGAATAAATCACCTACGAGGAGAACGTAAAAACTCAGACCCTGAATTATACAAATATTCACGTTCAAACAAAAACTTTCTGTGAAAATAAGACACTTATAAACAGACACTTGTAGAAAATAATGTGAATTTTTTTTAAAAATAAATTTGAACTATGTCAGTAAATAATGAATTTAAAGACAAATGTGTCAAAAGTGATCTTTGCAAACACAGCACATGACCTTCTGTAAAGCACATGTATAGAAAACACACTCACACTCCTCTGTTTTAAAAAAAGAGTTCTGTCTGAATGAGTACATGAAATCACGGCTGTCAGGTGATAAGAATTGTAACTCAAATGTCATTTAGAAAATGAGTCCTGTAGTGATATAGTGTCATAGTTCATGTCCACATTAACCACTTCGTTGTAATACCAGTGTAATACCCATGTCATCATAAACATTTGTGTCCTCATAAATCACATAAAAAAGCACAGAGAGAGAGAGAGAGAAAGGGAGTTTCAAAAATAATACAACACTGCCACCTTTTGGTGATAGAGGGGAGGGCACACAAACAGCCAAAAACATTATTAAACTTTGACATGTGGCCATGGCAACATTATTTGAAATATCAGGAATCCATTCATATGTCTCTATCTGTCATGTTTTCACATTATACTGATGAAGTTTGAAGTCAATCAGGTGAAAATAAGATGGGGATTCAAAGCATTTTTGAAAGTGACACACTTCCTGCTGCCAGTTGGTGGCGCTTTAACTTTGACTCACAAAAGTCATATCCATGTGATCGGCCTCTTACAACGAATACACAGCTGAAGTTTCATCCAAATCATTCAATGTTTGCACAAGTTATTACAAACTTCCTGTTTACCTTTTCTCGCCATAAATTCGTTGCTTCGCCAAGGCCAAACCGTTTAAGATATCAAAAATCCGTTCGCAATTTAGCATCCTCTGTGTCTTGACTTCATGCTGACCGAATTTGGCACTGAATGAAACAATGGCCTCGGAGGAGTATATTAAATTCCAGAGCATGTGTTTTCAGAACAACCCATATTAGCTCACTTCCTGTTGGGCTGACACGTAACTTAGAGCACAAAAGTTGTTTGGCCCGATGAGGTCTATATGTGTACCGAGTTTCATACATGTACGTGCAAGTGTGTTTGATATATAGACCAAGTTTTCAGACCCCACTTTAGGGGGCGCTGTTGAGCCCCCCTGCCACGCCCGGGTACCAGCTTCAGCCCGGCCCTGATGGCCGCGCATTCCGATGTGTGTGCAAAGTTTCAAGAGTTTTTGAGCATGGTAAGGGCCCCAAAAGTGCCCGAGAAGTCGATAAAATAATAATAATAAGAAACAGAGGAAGAACAATAGGGCTCTGCGCCCTTTCAGGGCTTGGGCCCTAATTAAAGCTGCTAGCAGCGATGAAAGGGCCCTCGCACATGCACCGCCACCCGGTGGCCTCAGGAAAACAGTGAATAGTGGGCGACATGCATTTAAGCGGGTAAATATAGGAGAAATATGGCAAACTCACTTCAATGTGCCACACTTCCATCTGCCAGCAGGTGGCGCTTCGACTATAACTGAATATTGCCATGTATAGTCTTCAGGTCAGGACTATTATCAAACATGTGAAGTTTGAGGCAGATTGGACATTGTATACATGAGTTACAACAACTTCCTGTTTAATGGCGTAAATCACATACAGTAACAAGTATCCACGTGTTGCAAGACTTATTATGTTTCTAGCATGTTTGGGATTTCATGGCATATTTAAACGTTTTTCTGGGAGTGAATTATAGTAGAAAGCATCTCATTTCCTTTTGCCAGCAGGTGGCCCTATGACTAACTGAATATTGGCATGTAGATGGGTTTAGGTCAGAACTCTTATCAAACATGTGAAGTTTGGGGCAGATCGGACATTGTATGCCTGACTTACTACAGCTTTCTGTGTCATGGCGAAACATCATAATTTGTCAGGCCACCACGGACACGCCCTTCAGGGAAAACTCAAGATCTTCACAATATAACATCATCAAGGCCTTTAGATTAGACTGACCAAATAGGATGTTGATTTGGTTACATCTCAATGAGGAGTTAATCACAGTGTTAAACATGCCATTTCCTGTTGCCCACAGGTGGTGCTATGACTGTCACTGAATATTGGCATGTTGATGTCTTCAGGCAAGGACTCTAATAAAACATGTGAAGTTTGGGGCAGATCAGACATTGTATGTCCGAGTTACAACAATGTCCTGTTTCATGGCAAAACAACGAAATTTCTGAGGCCGCCACGGACACGCCCTTCAGTGAAAACTGAAGATCGTCGCAATTTAACGTTGCAAAGGGCTTTAGATTAGACTGACCAAATATGATGTTGATCTGATAAAATCTCTATGCGGAGTTGATTAAAGTACAACATCTGGAAATGGGAAAATTTGCAACTATTTAGTAAAGAAAAATCAAAACATCTCACTTCCTGTTGGTTTTCAGATTATGTACCAGGAGACTTTTTTGTAGGTATTGGGCTGTTACATGTGTATACCGAATTTCATACCTGTACGTGAAACATTACGGGAGGGGCACTTAGTTGAAATGTTGTAGGTGGCGCTATGGAGCCATTTTGCCACGCCTAATTCTGAAACTCATATGCAGATGTCTTCAGGCCAGGACTCTTATCAAACATATGAAGTTTGTGGCAGGTTGGACATTGTATGCCTGACTTACAACAACTTCCTGTTTCATGGCAAAACATCAGATTTTGCGAGGCCGCCACGGACACGCCCTTCAGTGAAAACTCAAGATCTTTGCAATTTAACGTCGCAAAGGCCTTAAGATTAGACTGACCAAATATGATGTTGATCTGATCAAATCTCTATGCGGAGTTGATTAAAGTACAACATCTGGAAATGGGAAAATTTGCAACAATTTAGTAAAGAAAAATCAAAATATCTCACTTCCTGTTGGTTTTCAGATTTCGTACCAAGAGACTTTTTTGTAGGTATTGGGCTGTTACATGTGTCTACCGAATTTCATACCTGTACGTGAAACATTACGGGAGGGGCACTTAGTTGAAATGTTGTAGGTGGCGCTATGGAGCCATTTTGCCACGCCTAATTCTGAAACTCATATGCAGATGTCTTCAGGCCAGGACTCTTATCAAACATATGAAGTTTGTGGCAGGTTGGACATTGTATGCCTGACTTACAACAACTTCCTGTTTCATGGCAAAACATCAGATTTTGCGAGGCCGCCACGGACACGCCCTTCAGTGAAAACTCAAGATCTTCGCAATTTAACGTCGCAAAGGCCTTAAGATTAGACTGACCAAATAAGATGTTGATCTGATCAAATCTCTATGCGGAGTTGATTAAAGTACAACATCTGGAAATGGGAAAATTTGCAACAATTTAGTAAAGAAAAATCAAAATATCTCACTTCCTGTTGGTTTTCAGATTTCGTACCAAGAGACTTTTTTGTAGGTATTGGGCTGTTACATGTGTCTACCGAATTTCATACCTGTACGTGAAACGTAGCGGGAGGGGCACTTAGTTGAAATGTTGTAGGTGGCGCTATGGAGCCATTTAGCCACGCCTAATTCTGAAACTTATATGTAGATGTCTTCAGGCCAGGACTCTTATCAAACATGTGAAGTTTGGGGCAGATCGGACATTGTATGCCTGACTTACAACAGCTTCCTGTGTCATGGCGAATCATCAGACTTTGACAGGCCGCCACGGACACGCCCTTCAGGGAAAACTCAAGATCTTCACAATATAACATCACCAAGGCCTTTAGATTAGACTGACCAAATATGATGTTGATCTGGTTACATCTCAATGAGGAGTTAATCACAGCGTAAAACATGCCATTTCCTGTTGCCCACAGGTGGCGCTATGACTGTCACTGAATATTGGCATATTGATGTCTTCAGGCAAGGACTCTAATAAAACATGTGAAGTTTGTGGCAGATCAGACATTGTATGTCCGAGTTACAACAACTTCCTTTTTCATGGCGAAACATCAGATTTTGCGAGGCCGCCACGGACACGCCCTTCAGGGAAAACTCAAGATCTTCGCAATTTAACGTCGCAAAGGCCTTTAAATTAGACTGACCAAATATGATGTTGATCTGATTAAATCTCTAGGAGGAGTTCGTTAAAGTACAACGTCTGGAAATGGCACATTTTGCAACAAAAACTAAAAAATATCTGACTTCCTGTTGGTTTTCAGATTTTGCACGTAGAGACTTTTTTGTAGGTATTGGGCTGTTACATGTGTATACCGAGTTTCATAGCTCTACGTGAAACGTAGCGGAGGGGCACTACGTTAGGTGGCGCTGTCGAGCCATTTTGCCACGCCTAATTCTGAATACCATAACAGACGTAAATTTTCGCCCATTTGGACGAGTTTTGAAAGTTTTGTGAGTTTTCGAGCGTGTTTAGGCCCCCAAAAAAAGCGATTCATTCGGGAGAAGAAGAAGAAGAAGAAGAAGAATAATAATAATTAAAGCTGCGAGCAGCGATGACGGGCCCAAGCCGGTGGCACCGCCACGCCCGGTGGCATCAGCTTAACTGTGCACGGCAGGCAATATGCATTTAAACAGGAGAATATTCTAGAATCGCTCGAATATGCCACATTTACCGAATCAACTGGTGCCACTATCACCACAAGCCACACCCATGATGTAATTTAAATCTAGATTAATTTTAATGTCATAGTATAAAATAAATAAAAGTTATATTTTCCTGCTCAAAATTTTGTAAGTCCAGAAGGCCAGTATTTAATTCAAGGTGTTTGTCATTTTTTTACTTATTCACACTAAAGTGATAGCTTTCGTCTATGATACGAAAGGGGTAAATTATCATTCCGAGAGAGAAAGGCACACACACAAACTCACAGGGTGAGAGAGACACACCCCCCCCCCCCCCACACACACACACACACACACACACACAACACACACACACGTGCACGCACACACTCAAACACACACACACCCAGGGTGAGCCTGAGAGTGAGGGGGGAGGGGAAGGACTGAGAGAGAGGCACTCTGCACATTGAACAAGATTCACAAGATTTTAACAACAAAAAGAAATAAAATCTAAATGGTGGGAGAAAGTTTTTTTTATTTCACTCTCTGAAAAAAATATGTTGAATATATTTGAAATCAATATGTGTGGTCCAATATAAAAAATAAATAGAGAAAGTCACACACACACACACACACACACACACACACACACACACACACACACACACACACACACACACACACACACACACACACACACACACACACACACACACACACACACACACACACACACAATGATAGAGGGAGAGTGAGGGGGGAGGGGAAGGACTGAGAGAAAGGCACACACACATACTCACAGGGTGAGAGAGACCCCCCCCCCCTCCACACACACACACACAGAGAGAGTGATAGAGAGGGGGAAGGGGAAAGACAGGCAGAGGGCATTCCATAGACTTAATGGTTTTTATACTGTACAAACTGTAAATTCTATCCCCCTACACTACCCCTAAGCCTACATATCGCACACACACACACACACCACACACACACACACACACACACACACACACACACACACACACACACAACCCCTAAACCTACCATCACAGAAAACATTCTGCATTTTTACATTTTTATTAAAACATTGTTTAGTATGCTTTTAAAGCTATTTTGATTTACGGGGACACATGAAATGTCTTCATAAACCATGATTATGTTGTAATAAACACCCCTTCAACACACCCATTTCTGAGGCTTTGCCCATTTCCACTGACTGACATCTCTGATGTGTGTGTTGAGTTTCAAGCAATTTCAAGCATGCTAAGAGCCTCAAAAACAGCCAAAAGATGATTAAACTTTGACACACTGCCATGGCAACAGTATGTAAAATATCAGGAATCCATTCGTATGTCTACATCTGCCATGTTTTGTCATTATACTGATGAAGTTTGAAGTAAATCGGGTGAAGACAAGACAGAGATTTAGCATTTTTGAAAGTGACACACTTCCTGCTGCCAGTTCGGTGGACACACAAACACACACACACACACACACACACACACACACACACGTTTGTTTTTTGTGAAATGTGAGGGCATTCCATAGGCGTAATGGTTTTTATACCGTACAAACCGTATTTTTCTATCCCCCTTAAGGCCTGTACACACCGGGGACGAATATCGCGCGCGCTTATCGCTAGCGTTTTTCGTGCCGTTTTTCGGCGCGTCTTGAGTGTTCACACCCAAGCGATTTTCACTGGCGCTGCGCCGAAGTGAACGTGCACATTCAGTCGATGCGCTCCCATTACACAAGATGGTGCTGCGGCACTTTAAGCCTCTGACACTCGCTTGTCACACAGAAGGAGAAGAGAGACAGTATTTACGTGCTTGCCAAAACCATAGACATATTATGTATATGGACAAAACCATTCACACACTTTTTGCTAACTGGCAAGCAGCATTAGCTGTTCATCTTCTTCTTTGTCTACTTACTACTTCTTCGTCGTATCAATGTGTGCTCGGCAAGACCGTTTTGTGATCGAGCGCCACCAAGTCATGTTTTACTGTCACTTCAGCAGCTCCAGGCACGTGAACAAAAGCGCCGATCTCATTGGTCGGACAGTTTTTTACGCGCCGCGTCAAAATAAAAAAACGAACCCGAGGCGTTTTTTAAAAAATGACGCTTTTACGCCTGGTGTTTTGCGCGTCGGTGTGAACACTCATATTGGCGCCCATTGTTTAGTCACGAGGCGTTAAACGTCGGCGATAAACGCGTGCGAAAATTGTCCCGGTGTGAACAGGCCTTTACACTGCCCCTAAACCTACCCATCACACACACACACACACACACACACACACACAGAGACACACAGACACACAAACCTCTTAAAGCTATTTCATTTATGGGACACAGGAAATATTCTCATAAACCATGTTTACATTGTAATTTGTAGTATATTTTTAAAGCTACTTGGTTACATATTAATAATACATTATTTAGTATGTTTTTAAAGATATTTTTATTATGTGGACACATGAAATGTCCTCATTAACCACTACGTTGTAATAACAGTGTAATACCCATGTCATTATACAAATTTGTGTCCCTAATAAATCACATAAACAAGCACACACACACACACACACACACACACACACACACACACACACACACACACACACACGGAGAGAGAGAGTTTGAAAAATAACAACACTGCTACCTTTTAGTGAGGGGAGGGCAGACAGAGAATAAATATTCAGAAGAAATATATTAAATAAAATAAATATATTGATCTGAAAAATAGTATGATTATTTTAAAGCTATTTGGTTACATTTGAATAAAACATTGTTTTAGTATGTTTTTAAACACACACACATACACGTTGTAATACCAGTGTAATACCCATGTCATTATACAAATTTGTGTCCTCATAAATCACAAACAAGAGAGAGAGAGAGAGAGAGAGAGAGAAACAAGTTTTTTTTTATCCTGCTTCAAAACTAATACAATGCTGCCATCTTGTGTTCATTGAGGGGAGAGCAGCACACACACAGACACAGAGAATTTCTGTTCCCCTTTTTTGTCCTTATTTAATCCCTTGCCATGGAAACACCGTTTGAGATATCCAATATCCGTTCACATTTTAGCATCTTCAGTATCTTTGTTTCATGTTGACCGAGTTTGGTGGAGATTGAATAAATCACCTACGAGGAGAACGTAAAAACTCAGACCCCGATTTAAACCAAAAATTCCCCTTCAAACCAAAATATCTGACTTCCTGTTGGTCGGAGCTAATGACTGTAAATTAGAAAGTTGTCCGGCTCGATGAGGTCAATATATATACTGAGTTTGGTGATTGTAGATGAAACGAAGCCCTTCACTTTTGTCAAAAGGTGGCGCTAGAGAGCCCCTCATCCCCGCCCGTTTCTGAGGCTTTGCCCATGTGTACTGACTGACATCTCTGATGTGTGTGTTGAGTTTCAAGCAGTTTCAAGCAATTTCAAGCATGCTAAGAGCCTCAGAACAGCCAAAAGATTATTAAACTTTGACACATTGCCATGGCAACAGTATTTGAAATTTCAGGAATCCATTTCATACGTCTCTATCTGTCATGTTTTCACATTATACTGATGAAGTTTGGAATAAATCAGGTGAAAATAAGATGGTGATTCAAAGCATTTTTGAAAGTGACACACTTCCTGCTGCCAGTTGGTGGCGCTATAACTTTGACTCACAAAAGTCATATCCATGTGATCGGCCTTTTACAACGAACACACAGCTGAAGTTTCATCCAAACCAGTCAATGTTTGCACAAGTTAAAACACACTTCCTGTTTCCCTTTTCTCGCCATAAATTCGTTGCTTCGCCACGGCCAGACTTTTCGAGATATCAAAAATCCGCTCGCAATTTAGCATCCTGAATATGTTCACTTAATGCTGACCGAGTTTGGCAATGATCGAAACAATGGCCTCGGAGGAGTATATTAAATTCCAGAGCATGCGTTTTCCGAACAACCCATAATAGCTCACTTCCTGTTGGGCTGACACATAACTATGAGCACGAAAGTTGTTCGGCCCGATGAGGTCTATATGTGTACCGAGTTTCATACATGTACGTGCAAGTGTGTTTGATATATGGACCAAGTTTTCAGACCCCACTTAAGGGGGCGCTGTCGAGTCCCCCTGCCACGCCCGGGTACCAGCTTCAGCCCGGCTCTGATGGCCGCGCATTCCGACGCCTGTGCGAAGTTTCAAGAGTTTTCGAGCATGTTAAGTGCCCCAAAAGTACCCGAGAAGTCGAAAAAAAAAAAAAAAAAAAAACAAAAACAAAGAATAATCTGAGGAAGAACAATAGGGCTCTGCGCCCTTTCAGGGCTTGGGCCCTAATAATAAGAAACAGAGGAAGAACAATAGGGCTCTGCGCCCTTTCAGGGCTTGGGCCCTAAAAAGAATAATCTGAGGAAGAACAATAGGGCTCTGCGCCCTTTCAGGCTTGAGCCCTAAAAATAATAATCCTAAGGAAAACAATAGGGCTCTGCGCCCTTTCAGGCTTGAGCCCTAATAATCCTAAGGAAAACAATAGGGCTCTGCGCCCTTTCAGGCTTGAGCCCTAATAATTAAAGCTGCGAGCAGCGATGACGGGCTCAAGCCGGTGGCACCGCCACGCCGGTGGCATCAGCTTAACTGTGGACTGCAGGCAATAGGCATTTTAAATGGGAAAACATAAAAGGACTATGTCAAATTCATCTGAATTCACCACATTAACTGCAGCAGTTGGTGCTGCTATGACCACAACAGCCACATCTATGAGATCAAATAAATTTAAATTAATTTCATGTCAGATGATGTCAAAGGTCAAATTGGAATGAGTTCACAATACCATTCAAATGCTGATGTTGTATTATTGTAACACTTCTCTTCATATAAATATCAGGGTGTCCGCGGGGTCTTGAAAAGTATTAAAAGTTGATAAATTCATTTTTGGAAAATTAAGGCCCTTAAAAGGTATTAAAAAGTCTTAATCACGATTTTATGAGGTATTACATTTTGTTCAAGCTTTGTCAAAAGAGTTTGACTCCAAAAAGTATTCTTGAATATATTTATTTTCATCCCCATAACTATATAAAAAAAAAAAACGGTTTGCTCGGTCAGTGAGATCAGCTCGGGGCGCGCGCACCGTCTACGGGTGACGTCACATATTTTGCGAAATGCGCGGTTAGGTGATGTGTCGCCCTCCACACATTGCGAAACAGACTCCGAAATGGGGAAATGTAAATTTGCGGACTCCTGGTTGGAGAAGGATGAGTTTAAACAATGGCCGCAGGGTTTTTCTATGGTTTTTCCTGCATAGCGGCCGCATCCGTCAAATTTCGTGCCACCGCTGTCTGTCGACAAAACTCAAGACAGGCAGTCCCTTGCT
Organism: Gobio occitaniae; assembly: GCA_033150135.1. Taxonomy (NCBI): domain Eukaryota; kingdom Metazoa; phylum Chordata; class Actinopteri; order Cypriniformes; family Gobionidae; genus Gobio; species Gobio occitaniae. Next base: position 22,799 of record JARQWZ010006505.1, read on the forward strand.
CAGATTAGGCATGTCGTGGTAATTAAATAATCATCAGAAATATATATTGTCACATGATCTTTCAGCAATCATTATTATTATTTTATGATTTGCTAGTACAAAGTCATCTAAAGCCATTCCATAGCTGAATGTCTTTCCTCCGCTGTAGCTGTCCATCATTCTCCGTTCAGAATTCAAACTGCGCGTCGCGTTTGGTTACAGTCAGTCAGCTGTTCGGTAAAGCTCACTCCAAGATGATATATTCCCGTTATAATACTTGATATGTAGATAAAATAATTTATCTTCCTGGAGTTTATCTAGCGGTTTCTGAACGATGTTGTGCTCGCTACCCGGGTGACAACACAAGGCATCACACGCACAATAACCGGAATTTAAAACTGTGAAGAAACGAATAATCAGTGACCTTTTGGACCGATATACATAGTAGACTAGGATTTGTGCGCTCAACGCTCATCGTCTCTTTATGCCGTGAACTTTTCAATGTGCACTCGCGCTGCACTGACTCCATGTTGCTTTAAGTGCATCATTCTGCACCCGGGATGCGCATAAGCACATTGTGCCGCGCTTTCATATATTTTCATAGTTTTGATTCTTGTTCTCACGTATCTATCATATATTTGTTGTCCCTTTACAGAGCTGCACATTATGTTTACAATAAACTATAAATCTTGAAATGTTATATTATTTGTGTAGGCCCATATAATTATTTACATTCATATATAAATTAAATATAAATAGTTTTTTTTATTAATGTATTTAATAAGAACACAAAGTAATTTGTACCTTTTCATTAACATGTTTAGATTTTATAAAAATTAGTCCAGAGATGTTTTTTCAAGAATTACTTTTTGTAATTGCAATTTCTTTTAACTATCCACTCACCTAATTTAATATATATTTTTGTCATAGCTTATGATTATATATTTTTATTTTATTGCTCAACAGTAGTTCTCATCGCCAATGAGGTCTTTACATATTTTGAGAAGGTCTTAAAAAAGTCTTAAAAAGGTATTAAAATTTACTTCAGGATTCCTGGATATACCCTGCAAATGCATCATACGTGATCTTGGCAAACACAGCACATGACATTTTTATTTCAAGTGATAGTTATTTGTAAAAGGCTATATGAAAGGGTTAAATTATCATCATGAAGAGAGAAAGTCACACACACACACACAGAGAGAGAGAGAGAGAGAGAGAGAGAGAGAGAGAGAGAGAAAGAGAGAGAGAGTGTGAGAGAGAGAGTGAGGGGGAGGGGAGGAGAGGGAAAGGACAGAGAGAGTGAGATTCTGATTGAATAAAAACATTTTTTTTAAAAATCTGAACAGTGGGAGAGAGTTGGTATTTCATTGTCTGAAACTTTATTTTACTATAGGAATAAGTTTTATCTTCAAAATAGATTCTGCATTTACATTTTTAATAAAACATTGTTTAATCTGGTTTTTTTTGGACACATGAAATGTCATAAACCATGTAATACCAGTGTAATACCCATGTCATACAAATTTGTGTCCTCATAAATCACATAAACAAGCACACACACACACACACACACACACACACACACACACACACACACACACACACACACACACACACACACACACACACACACACACACACACACACACACACACACACACACACACACACACACATACACAGGCAGAGATGCATGCTTAAGCGGCCAACCCCCACCCCCCTTCAAACACACACAGTGAGAAAGTGAGAGTGAGGGGGGGAGGGGAAGGAAAGGCAGAGGGCATTGCATAGACTTAATGGTTTTTATACTGTACAAACTGTACATTCTATCCCCCTACACTACCCCTACTCCTAAACCTACCATCACAGAAAACATTCTGCATTTTTACATTTTGAATAAAACATTGTTTAGAAAGCTAGACAGTGAATTAAAGCATTTTTGAAAGTGACACACTTCCTGCTGCCAGTTGGTGGCCACACACACACACACACACACACACACACACACACACACACACACACACACACACACACACACACACACACACACACACACACACACACACACACACACACACACACACACACACACACTAACACTCACACTCACACTCACACAGACAAACCCTTAGAGAGAAAGAGAGATGGGATTTTTTTATCCTGTTTCAAAACTAACACAATGCTGCCATCTTGTGTACATTGAGTTCATATATATATATATATATATATATATATATATATATATATATATTCATCTGAAAAATAGTATAGTCATTCCGTTTCATGTTGACCGAGTTTGGTGGAGATTGAATAAATCGCCTACGAGGAGAACGTAAAAACTCAGACCCTGAATTATACAAATATTCACCTTCAAACCAAAATATCTGACTTCCTGTTGGTCGGAGCTAATGACTGTAAATTATAAAGTTGTCCGGCTCGAAGAGAACAATATATGTACGGGTACACATGAAATGTCTACAAATGTAGGTCCTCAGAAATCACAGAAGCACACAGAGAGAGAGAGAGAGAGAGAGAGAGAGAGAGAGATTCGCTAACCGCAGTGCACGTTTGTCGGAAACGCCACGCCCTTTACCTTTACCGGTAGACTGTGCTTTGGTCAGTATTAGAAACAATGGCGTCAATAAAACCATACCAATCTGAGCCCGAATCAGACCCAGAACATTTTAGTGAAGATGATCGGGCACAACCTGTTCAGTCCTCAAGAGTAAAGACTGCGGATCTATAGTGATCGCTACTGAATGGCACTGTTACTTTTGTATTTTTAGAACGATTATAGCCAAATATCTGTAGCAAGAACTATTAACCCAAAACGAACACTAAACTTGGTTGTTGCTTTGCTAGTAGCCAAATCACACACAGAACCATGTTTAGCATGCCTGTAGATAAACAATACATAAAAGCTCTAATCAAAGAATAATTTACACTAATGCCAAGTTCGATGTTGAGATTTTAACGTTAGGTGTTTGTAACGTTAGGTGTTCTTCGGATAACGTTAAGTATGAATGAGCATTTAACAGACTGGTTTGCAGAACAGCGTTGTCATCTGTTAACCTATTACAGGAAAACACATAGATGAAAAATAAATCAGGCTTACAGGTTGTGGCCCGTAAACAGCTTCTGTTTGTAAATCCAGCTTTCAGGACAAGCCGTTGTGTGAATCCTGCATTGAACTCGCGAAGATTGTGGAAGCGAATTCCTCCGTGAAATGTGCAGCGCGCGCGTCGTGCATCCACACACTGGCAGTGTTTGTCTCGCGCAGCTGACGTTGGCAAATCCTACATTGAACTCGCGAAGACTGTGGATGTTTTCCTCCGTGAAATGTGCAGCGGGAGGTTATGTTATGAACCGCGGCTCATGAATTGCAAATACAGATGAATATTGTCCATTATGTCACATTTTCCAGTCTTCTCCTCCGACCCCTGTCTGTCTCGTGCTTTATGATGGGCAGCATCTGCGACCTGTTCCCCTCTGTCTCAAACACACATGCATATAACATGCTGTATGTTAAACGCTCTGCAACGCCCCCGTCCCTAGGAAGGCTGAAAAAAGCAAGTACCCCAGACCTGGAATACAGATGAAAATAACAGCATTTCGTCTGCATTGCAGCAACACCACTCCAGCCTACTAACCACAACAGCGGCGCGATACAAAATGGCCTCGCCCCCCCTTATGTAATATTCTCGGAGGAGGGGTTTATGTAAATATTGAGGCTGGTGATGTCACCAACCCTGGAGGAATGTCTGTAGTCGCCTACTGGCCGTTTGCTGTAGTCCTTAGAAATTGATTTCTTTAAAAGCAAATATCTCCCTTTGCTTTAAACTTTGAACGTTGTAACTTTGCAGATGTTGTTTATGCTCAAGCAGCAACATTACACGCTAGCTAAAGTTAGAATAGTGAAATCGTTGTTTACCACCCCTTTAAACACCGCAGGTATTTATCTGTCTGTCAGCACAAGTATCTCTCAGAGCGTCTGACAGGGACAGGACAAGCTGCTTTAAACTGTAAGTTACTCGTTAACAATATTTTACCAGTTATTTTAAAGCCCTTAATATAAAGCATGTGTCATGTACTTTCCCTGCATCAGCTCACTCTGCGTACTCCGCTATTCTTCTGAACGGCATTCGCCCATCCCCTGACGACTGACCCGTGTTCAACTGCTGTTCACATGGAACCATTCTCCACTTCTGCCTTCAAAGCTCTCGTTTGAATATTTGCTACTACCCCAAGCGTCATGTACGCCCTCATGTGTGTCATCAAATTGCGATCGGTTTGTGAGATCGGCCAAGTTAGTGAGTGCCAATCGAGTCATAAAATATGATTTTCGGCCGATACCGATCTCTGGCCGATCGAATGGAGCATCCCTAGTAGCGGTCTCATCTGGTGCGCTTTTATTCCCAAGTGCAGCTGCACAGTAAACATTCCTGAGGTAAAGTAAAATATAAAAAATGACAGCCCTCAGGTGCTTCTCATCACTTTTAATTTGTTTACATATTCATAAAATATAATATACAAATATAACAGTTATTGCCATAACCATTCATAAATACTCTAGTTTGTATAATAACTATGAATATTCAAATGCATATGTAAACTCCTCAATCGCAGAGCTGTTTAAAAACAGTGCAAAAACCGTGTGCGACGGACTACACTTCACAGATTGTTTACTAGGTGAAACGGGTGTGACGCGGCCATGCGCACTTACCAGACGCCTCGCGCTGATGTTTATTTGCAGCCAAATCCAAATGAACTAGAAATACCACATTTGGATTATCATAAACAAGGTCGGAAATTAACGGGGGCTTGGGGGAAAAATGCCACCAAAAATGAATTACTAAATAATAATTTAAAAAAGCCCCAGATGAATGGAAAGATAGATGGCCTCCTAGACTAAACAAGGGGCGGCTCAATATTAGTGTTGATTTTTTGAAAACAGAAAATAATTTGAATGATGTTTGGTGATATTTAAATCCTGAGGCTGAATGTTTTTCATGGTTTAAGCCTAATGGGGAGAGCAAGTCTAGAACAGATTATTCAGTGACAATATTTTAAAGTATACTTCACAATCTACAATCTCTAGAGCCCCATTAACGGATCATTGCTTTATAGATATTGTTTTAGAACCCAAATCCATGCAATTTAGAAATAAAGGCTACTGGAAGTTCAATGCCTTTCTTTTACATAATGAAGAATTTTGCAATAAAATCAAAGAATTAATAAGGACTATAGAGAGAGAGAGAGAGTAATAGAGGGTACCAAATGCCAGATTTGATTGATTTATGACCCCCTAATTAACATTCCACCCCCCTCCCTCCTCCCCCCTCCCTCCCACCGGACTGGACACCTGTTTTGGACACCTGTTTTGGCCATCTGTTTTGACCCCCTGTTTTATTATCCTCCCCCTGCTATTCCCCCCCATTCAAAGGAATTTACGACTGTTTGTAACTTTGTGTGTTTTTCTAAAAAGTTAGAAAACGATCAAAGAATGTTTAAAAACGAATGTGCTTGAAACGTTTTAAAATGTCAGACATTGTGTTTGGATAACAGTGACAAGATCAGGGAATAGTATTTATTAAACAAAGATAGTATTTCACATACATTTGAACTTTGAGCCGTTAAAATGTTTTTTCATAAATATAAAAACAAGTTAGAGAATATCTTTGACTTACGGTTTGTAAAGATAGAGTAAACACTGTTTTCAAACAAGTATAGGCATTAAACATATCAAGTTTTTCTTTAGTTTTAGTTAAAATAATTCTCTCTTACGGACATCAGTGCGAACACGTCCTTTCAGGTTGACGACAGAAACAAGAATGTACCCGGAGGCTCGCGCGAAGCCCCCTCCCTCAGCTCCGCCCCTAACACCCACCCTCTGTGCGGAACAGAGGTTAAAAATAAATAAATAAATAAATAAAGCAAAAACGAATAATATAAAGTTTTTCACATTACAATTACTGTTAATTTTCTATTTAGTTTAGGCAAAAACATGTCTCTCTTACACACTAAGAAGCAAACACGTCCTTTCTCTCTGACGACGAAACATGAATGGGCTCAGGTGAGCTGTGCGTAAACCCGCCCCAGACCCCGCCCCTTACACTCCCCTCGGCGCAGAAGAATACACCTCCCAGTCATACAGACGTTTAAATAACGGTACAATTATTAAGCAAATGACTTTTAATAAATAGGCCTAGTTTTTGGTTTAACATTTAGTTATTCACCCTCTCCCAACTCTAACAGCCTCAAGTCACACACACACACACACACACACACACACACACCACCGATACCATTGCAGTGTCTGTAAATTGTTGCGTTCGGGAGCACACGCTGCGGCGGTGCAGGCAGAGCTCAGCATGCCAATAAATATTCTTTTTGATGCTCTACAATCAGTTATTGCGGGTGGGTCTGGAGAGGTCGCGCGGAGGTGACAGGGGTGCCAGTGTCCCGTGAACCCTGTCAGGGTGATATCCTGTAGAGTTCAGAGCCATAATAAAACCACCCATCTGAACACATCGAACGTTATCGCAGGAGAGACATTACAGCGCGCGCGAATTTGTGCGGGGGGACATGGGTGCTAGTCATTTTAGCACAGCAGACACATCATGCTGTGTTAAAAACTTGAAAGCACTCGGGCCATCTTGATAACAGTAATGTGGGGGATATCTGTCCTACAGAAAATGACCTGGGGTGTTTTGAGCGGGAGAGAGAGAACATCGAGAGCCTTTTAAACAAGTAAAGCGTATTATATACATATTAAATAAAACTATCCGCATATTTTATTAAGTTTAAAACTATTAGAAACATTTTGCATATGAGACGTTTAGTGAGATATATCTATACCTATATATAGGGGTTTTCGTCCTTAGATCTACAAAGCATACAAACATAAGAGGAGAGAATCAGCCAGACCTGAACGATATTGGAATGGGGGGATCTGGATAAAACTTTTTATTACCCATCGAACCCCCCTCTTGTAAGAAAATTCTTTAAAATGCTCGAACTAAGTTATCAGCATTACAGAAAAAACAACAACAGCACACACGCAAGATCGTCTCCTTAATGCTGATGGCTTCAAACGACAACAACGGTACAAGTTTTTATTTGCTCTTTTACAAATGTTACACATATAGCCTATATTTAGCCGCTTCTACGAATCATACACATGATTAATTATTATGTTTTCGCTGTTTTAACATTACAGATGTGCCTGAATCCAGCCTATATTTTGACGAAGGTCTAGAAATTATTCTGGATGAACTATGTAAGCATTTTCTGATTCTCTATTAAAATGTCATAGCTATGATACCGTAAAACTTCAAATAATAGCCGAGTCCCAAATAGACGCCTGTCTCTTTTAAACGCCTGGTGGGACGACAGGTTTGGGTAAATAAAGGCCGGTCTCAAATAGACGCCGGGTCTGTTTTTTAGTATCGGGCTGTATTTGATCTTCTCAAACCCGTCAGATCGTCTGTTCTATGTTTTGATTAAATTTCACGTGACAGACGGAACCGTTCATGAACGACTCATCACTATGGCAACATAACAAAGAGGTTAACGAACTTTCAGTCTTCAGTTTTTCTTAATTCTCTCAATACCACCATGGAGAAAAGTATAATTTGACATTTAAGCTGACAGTTGTCAAATTTCAAGCGTGGGTAAAGCTGGATACGGAGCGGCTGAACAATTAATGCTTGCGCGCAGACGTGCGCGTGTGTTTGTGTGTGCGAGGGAGAAGGAGGAGATATATTTCATTAACTTCGGGATGTTATCCTTAGGTATGTGGCCTGACAGTAGCTTCTGATGGAAGCGGGGGGGGGACGTCGCCATTTTCGCAGGGGATTAACGTTATAAACGTTTCTTCCTTACGTTTGCTTATAATTAAGTCTATTATAACTATTCACATCCTTTACTGTGGTAAAGTACAATAAAAAACTGTGGGACGAATAACTTACCTTTTTACTTCAAACTTTATTTAACACAGTTTGTTCTTGTTATTAAACTTGGTAATGCGCGTCAAGTTTGGTTTATTTGAATAGCGCATTTCACACACACGCCGCGGTGATTTTAGTTTCGTTTTCTCTGGCAGTGAATAATCAAACATTGCCTAAATGTCTTGACCTTGTGGAAGATAAAATCCGCTCTTCAGAACTTTTACAACAAGTGTTGCCTTGCAACATTAGGAGAAAACACGAAGATATATTTGAAAGGTGTCTATCCAGCTTTTGTCCCATTCCTCTCAAAGCGCAGTCTACGTCTTTGCGGGGAAATAGTATGAATCAAATATTTTTCTAACTAATATTTAATTTTCTTATATTCTTTAGGTAACCATTATTTACTGAAAATCGTTTAAATGTTGAATAGGCTGTGTTGTTTCACTGACGGAAGTGCTAAAATAAACACGCATGCTTTGGATGTTTCAGCCTCAAATTATTTCAAAATGTAGGCTATAGCCTACATATATCTGGCATAGACTACAGTATTTAAAATAGCATATATGCATTAGTTACATTCTCAAATTAATTTACAGAGCAATCCCTGCTAAGTTTTTAGTTTAACTATAACTATAGAAGAGGATTAGTGTGCGTCGCACTCACAACAGACTCGCAACGGGGCGTGGCATCACGATGATATCGTCCATCGGCACAACCCTAATTTCTTACATTAAATGATTTGTTAAACACATTCGAATTAATTATAAATAAAACGTAATATAATGTGGTAACCTCCTACCGTCATGCTTGAACATCTCAACACTAAATTAAAGGTCTGTCTCTTATAGACGCCTGTTTCAAATACAAGCCGGTGCAGTTCGGTGATTTGGGTAAATAGAAGCCCGGGCTATTATTTGAAGTTTTACGGTAATAATAATAACGATCTATGGTTCTATTTCAGTCAATGAAGCTCTTCTGGTCGGAGACGTTGTTCAAGACATTATCAATGGTGAGAGCTAGTATTTCAGATCGTTACTATATTTAAAATACTATATATTGTTATAATAATAATAATATGTTTACTACAACACATCAGTAGATGGAGACATCCCTTCAGATGCATCGCCTACCGGCGAATCCGAGCTCGTATCTAGCCGCGTCACTGAAGACGTCATCACTGGACAGCCCTCCATCGAGCCAGTTCACGATTCAGAAACAGTTCAGCCAAACACAAACCGCGGAGAAAAGCGTCTCAGAAAGGTTTACGGGGATCGAGTATTTCCCGACGCACAGCGTTTAAGGACGTCAGAAAACAACGGTGAGATATTTAACAGCATCCGCATCATCATAACCTTTATCTAACATAAATATATTTAATAAATAATTCATTTTTCCTTTTTTACAGAGCAAAATTACGAGGAAAGAGGTCTGGATTTATTCACGAATTCCCAGCTCGAAGCATGGAATGGTGCTGACTTTACGGACTCAGCGGAATCGAGTTCTGACGAGAGCGACACAGGACCTTTGCGAGAGATACAACCCCTTTTCAACGAGAGAGATCTACAGAGGCTGTCTCACGATACACTACGTCGTGCAAATCATAATTTTGATCTCATACTAGACCTGGTGGGGAGGCCGTTATCTTACCAAGAAGTTGAGGGGATTGTGCGTGATTCGCAAAGCGGTATTATTGCTAATCTGCAATCTATAATCGCTATTCAACAGCAGCATACGATCGCTTTGCAACACGCGGCGGAGTTTTGGAGAAACAGCCACGAACAGATCATTTTGGAAAATCATCGATTGTACAGCGAGTTGACCACTGTCTCAGGCGCTCTACATGAAGTAAGAGATCAGCAGCAACTTTCAGTAATTACTCTGTCCTTATTTAGCGAAAGAATGAATATTATTCAAAGAGTGCTGACTGATTTGTATGATGAGTGAGAGAAGAAGAAGGTGATTATTTTGTGTTACCCTGACTAATTTCGTCAGCGGTTATTACGAATATGTTGTATTCATTTATTTTATTTTATCATTGTAATTGACCGGTATTCAATGATTTGTTATAGATTATTTTTACTGATATTTCTATGCTATGCGATTCAACATTCGCCCTTGCATCATCTGTTTTGTGACGACTTGTTATTTTTGTTTTGTGAAAAAGCTTTGTGGAGCACCCGCTTGTTATAAGATACATTTGTCTTTTTTCAAACATAAATAAAAACTACAAAAAGCAAAACAATGGTCTCTAAAAGATGTCACGTGATTTACATAGTCAAACCGGGGGTGATGAAGATGAACCCGCACCGTCAAGATCTAGAAATCAGTTGGTTGATCTGATTAATCACCAGCTGCGCATGATAGCACCAAATTTCATTAACGGAACTGAGACGTTACAAAACCTCGTAAACGATCAACAACAGTGGTTAGAAATGACTACACAACAAGGTAATAACGATAATATGGCACATGATGATGATGGTAATGGTAATGGTAATGGTAATAATGAACAGATCGGTGGTGCGGCCCCACCAATTTATGATCCGTTAGAACCTACTATGGGTCTGACTGACGACGTAATTATTAATTTAAGACAAGGGGGCCGCATTGGACCATTCACAATAGTGGCACGTCCAAGATTCAAAGGTCTAGAAATTCACAGAACTTTGGACTTCAGTGAAATAGCTACTTCAGACTTAGCAGTGTACAATATTCAGCTTAATTCCCTGTTAGACGTAATTGTCACATTCTCCAGATTGATAGCAGGCGATACAGGATATATCAATATCTCGCTAACAGGTGAAGATCTTCCCACGGCCATTAATGCAGTTTTAACTCCTGAAAATAACCACAACGCCGATTTATTCATAGATCAGATTGAGCGGACAATACAAAGTAATAAAGAGCTTTCAAATGATACTCAAATGAATCTGAGGGTGTCGGTCGCTCTGGATAAACAAGGCGGAGGACGCAGGCGGTTAACAGATCTAGCAATCAGTGAGAAAATCAAAAGGAATAAAATGAATTTATTCTGCCCCGTAAATGTCGAAGACAAGATGTGTTTCAGCTACTGTCTAGCCCATTTTATGAACCCTAATTTTAGCGATTATGATCTGAAGAAAATTGCTAGAGATATACACACCAGCGCCGGCTATGCACCACAAACCAGAATAGGCTTTAACGATCTCGGTGTTTTTGAGACACAACTCGGTCTGAAAATAGTGTTTTTTCATAGAGAGTGTTCAGGAAAATTGGAAGTATATAAAAATACCGATGAGATACATCCAAAAACAGTTCATCTTTTTATCCACGAGTCACACTACTATCTGATCAAAAACCTCAAAGCATTTATTGGTACTAGCTACGTATGTGAGTTCTGCTACAAAGGTTTTAACGACCGTAGAATCCATAAATGCAAAAAGGCGTGTAACGTCTGTCTAGACTCGGCATGTCACACACATCCAAAAAACAGCTTGCTATGCAATGATTGCAAGAGATTCTGCAGATCTCGGTATTGCTATGATAGCCATAAACAGTCAAGGATTCCAGGCGAAAGACCACAGTGCGATGTGATAAAATATTGTGACAAATGCTGTATGAATTACAGAATGACAGGGGTCGGGAATAAAAGCAGGACTCATAAGTGCCCAGCGGTGCGCTGCGTACACTGTTCAGTAGTTTTGATGGGTGAGGGGGAACACACCTGTTACATACAGCCAGACATATGCAAACCCAGTGCTCACCCGGACTGTTCGCAGGTTCCGTGTTAGCTATACAATAGCATGGTAAGTCCTTTAACGGGGCTTTGGGTAGATGATCGCATGGCAGCACGCCTAAAAAATTAATGCTACATGAAATTTTATCCATGACATCTGTCAACTGTATTGTATTCATTTCACGTCACTCAGTAGTCCGCAAGCACCTGTCGTCTGTTAGAAATTTCGAGAACAGAGTCAAAAATCGCGTATATTAAAATACTGACGGTGTGTGCGAGAGGCTCCCTGGAGCGTGCTTCTAATCTGATGTTTCCTGTCCTGATTAGGGACACATGTTGAGAACACTCGTCATCCGGCGTGAGGTTAAATGCGTACATGGTGTATCCGTTAAGGAAATCTTCTCGATCAATAATCAGTGACTGGTTCTTCAGATGTTTACTGGTAGCTAATACTAGCTGGTAAAATTCTCTCACGGCAGAGCCGTGATTATACTCAGGCTGCAGCGGACGAGAGGGTATCATAAGACCATTGTCAATTAATGTTAAATATTCAAGATTAAAGTGTTTAAAGGCAAAATGATTTTTGTCATAAGCCCCTGTAAATGCAGAGTTATCTGTCAATGCTAAAATGATGGACTTTGGCAGAACCCCAAGAAAAAGATTATCCTGATTAGATACGTGCGCGCCTGCAGGGATCGAGAAATTCTTCACACACACGCGCTCTATAGGATACTTAGCCGTAGCTGAAAGGAGGGCCTGTGCGTGGCCCAGTCGAACTGCTGGTGAGACCACCACTTTTTTCACAAAAAGAGAAGCTGTTAAAATTTTGAGTTTATAAGCCACAGCATCAGACCTCATCAAACAAAATTCATCCTTTGCTCTGGTCATACGGATCTTTATATCAACACCGTTTAACATTAATTTCTCCTGAAAGAAAATATCACTATGAATAGGAGCCAGTAATTCTACGACGGCTCCAGCATTGGTGAACGCTGCTCTCTTTGTTAATCCAGCGTTTGAGCCCCCCGGATCTGTGCTGTCCATATGCCCAGCCGTATCTTTGTAAAAAAGACCTGCCGAAAAGTTACTCTCCAGAGTATCTTTTCCATAATTCGTGAGAGCCTCTATTATGCACCTGTAAGGGTATGTTTTGGAGCTTTGCGAAACTAGACGATCTCCTAAAGTAATGTCAACCTGTGAAAATATACAGGCTCCAGGGTAATTAATGAGTCCGACAGGCGCCCCGTCAGCGATTGGCGACCCGTCAGGATTGGTAATCTTGAGTCGTATATATAATAATGTATTATTCAGATCTGTGTAATCTTCCCCAGTCCCCGCAATGAAAAACTCTATCGGGGAGCTATCAGTTATAGCCGATATAGGGGTACTTCCACGTAGGTGCTTTTTTCAATAGCCGTCTGCGTCATGGGTACTGTGAAAATATCTAGCTCCGATTTGACACATTCTTCCGACATGCTGTGTAACAGAGCCATACTTTAGAAAATAGTATTTGTGCGTCTTTTAGTTCTTGGAGTTTTTTTCACACGTTTCGCAGGAGTTCTTCTCCGAGTGGGCTTTGCAACTGGATGCTTCTTAGCTGTGCGCATGGGCGTGGTAGTGGGGGGAAAAGTGGACCTGACTACCCAGGGCCCGTCTAGGGAGAGGGCCCTTTGAAAAGTTGGTGGTCCAGTGGGTTAAACCATGGAACTGATACGCAGAAGGTTGCTGGTTCGATCCCAGCGGTCACCACCAGTGTGTCCTTGAGCAAGGCACTTTACTCCATGTTGCTCCAGGGGGATTGTCCCTGTAATAAGGGCACTGTAAGTCGCTTTGGATAAAAGCGTCTGCCAAATGCATAAATACATAAATACATATACTGTTCTCGGGATAGACGGCCCTGGAGGCATTGCATGGCAACGTGATGTAGAAGCCTTCCTCGGTCATGATGACGATTTCAGAAATGACAAGCGCCTTACAAACTCGGAGCCTTTAAAGGTGACTGTAGATCCACCACCTGTTTTTCCGGGACCCAAGAATTAAATTTTGGACCCCACCCCCACCACTTAACAAGTGCGTACATAGGGGAACCCTACGACGTCTATCTAAAATCTTTTCTATTTTGAATGATTTATCATCACTCACGATAATTTTCTGCAGCTCTTCTTCATAAAAACATCCATCAATAATCTCCCCATCGTAGTCTTTTATCTTGTATACTGGGGGGTGTCGTGGTATACACGCAGCTATAGTGAAGTATTCTTCTGTGTAGTTCTGCTCGTACCCCTTAGAGAATATACTCCGGACTTTAGACACTCTGACGACATCACCTATCTTATAAGTAAAGACGGGTGTCTCTTTACGTAGATCCCCGTACAGGTTGTTAAACACAATCGTCTCATTTTCTTTATGAACGTCAATCGGTCTCATTCGTATGGACTTGTGATGGCTACTGTTATAACCGTCTGTTAGATTTTGCAGAATAGGGTAGTAACACTTGGAATTGACGGCCGTTAAATACCTCCACATACGTCCTTTTAGAGTTCTGTTAAACCGCTCAACTACACATGCTTTTAAATCACTGGCCGTGGTAAAATGATGTATGCTGTACTTTTCCATCAATTGTTGAAAATGTTTATTGAGAAATTCTTTGCCCTTATCAGTCTGCAGCTTCTGTGGGACGCGCCCCTCCTTCAAGATTGATTCAAACGCTTTGGTTACCTCCTGTCCTGTCTTATTCTTTAACACCCGTGTCCATGCATATTTACTAAATACACGTTAGTAGGAATTTTATGTTATCATTCTCCTTTGAATAAGCAGACATATTGACCAGGTCCGCTTGAAACTGTACATCTTTCCCATACACTACTACTCTATTTCGCTTATATTTTATAGGAGCGGTTCGATGTAATGTATATGTATCTTGACTAGCTAACCAGTCGGTCACTTCATTATCTTTCAGACGTACACCATATTTCTGTAACACTGCTTGTTTTAATCTGTTTTTACCACCCAAAGCCCCAGGGCTTGACGGATCATAATATACTTTTTTCATGAGCTCTGACATGTTGTCTCTACGCCTTTTCACAAAGTAATGACCAGACGAGTAGCGACATACAGATTTTTTATTTCCAGAATATAAAGCAAACGTTTATAAACAGACAAATCATATATCGTCCAGATAACAAAGAAATTTGACACACATTACAACATTTTTCTCCAGCATGTATTCAGACAATGTATCAATAATTTCACAAACATAAGTAGATTCATTTCTTGACAAAAGTGTTACACATACATCAGTTACATAAGTACAGAGGCATAATATGTTACCTATTTTTAAGGTTTCTCTACATTCAGGCATTATCTCAAGAACTTTCTAAATAGTTGTATATGGCGTATCGTTACAGACAATAGTTGTGTTTTTCATATCTTTTCATTCGCTTGACAATCTCCTTACAGCATTCATTTGAATCTTTAGCTTCGCTATGCGTATACCGTCGGAGGTATCAGTGTCTATTACATCGTCAAAAACAATCTTGTGCAACAAATTTGATATTTCACATCTGATCCTTTGTTTAAAGAAATATTTAGACAGACAGGTGAAGCAGAGGAGATTCCCCATGTTAGACGGCAGCAGAGTCGGTAGCAGCAGTGAGCTTCCAGCTGTCAACAGCGTCGTAAACGACCTTTTCACAGCTTTCATCCGCAAGTTTCTGTCTGATAGAAGCCAGCTCTTCCACTATGTAAAGTTCATCTCTCAGGTCGCACAAGACAGTTTCAACAGTCCCCTGGATTCTCTGCAGATGTGGCGTTAGGCCGAATTGTTTAAGAGCGTTTGCTAAAATGGTATTTAGCCCAGGCTTGAGCACCTCCTGACTGATCTCATCGAAATATCCGTAAAAATAATAGGGACTAGGTTCAAACAGGCACGAGTGTCTCGTTTGTGAAGGATGATCGACTGCGCAACCGTCACAATCCTTTTTCATCTTTTTATCAATCAGGTGTTGCAGGATGATGGTGACGACCGATTTAATGATCTTGTGACCCGTCACGCCAATGCAGCCGTCCACATCATCACCGGCGCTGTCAGAAATCTTGGCGATGACTCCTGGAGATCAGTAGTTTGCGAGGAACTCGAGGTTATGATACCCCAGCTCTGTGCAGAACGTGGTCAGCCATGCATTGCATCTTTGGTAACACTCGACCGTTAGCGTTGATGATGATGATGATGATGGTGATGATGATGATGGTACAGTGTTGAGAGAGGTAGCTTCGCTTTCCTGAGACATGGTGCGTGAATGGTGTAAGTACTCTTCTGCGGTAGGTATTTAATGATTGTAGAATGTGGGTGGGGCTATATGAACGCCACGCCTACTAGTGACACACCATTCAGGGTGAAAAAGTTTGACTTTGATGTGTTTGTATCGGTCACGCGCCTCACACCACTTAAACATCTTGTCTATTTTATAAAATATATCCTCCATAACCTGCAAATCACGCCACTTAAATATGAACTTTATGTCATAAAGCTTAAGATGATCCTCCTCAGAAATAGGCCATGAACGCTCTGGCTGCCCCTTTCCGAAATCGCTGCAGAGAATGTACACGTAATCTTCCGGATGTTTGTTAATGTGATCGGCTAACATTCTGTATCTTCCCGTCACTAACCCATTCCACTCTGCTATGAACAGCGGATCGTCTCCTCCGTCTTTCAAATCACGCCACACACGCGTGTAAAACAGACTCCATTCTTTTTCTACGAAAACCAGATCTGGATCACCCGTTGTTTTCGTTGTAAATCTTTCGTCGTTGTCCACATTGACCAGTCTGACCTCTCTTGCTTCTTTGTCAAAATTGTATGCGCACACTCGAGAGCCTGACAAGTGAAACTCATATCTGATATCCTCCAACGGCTCGTGGATGAATTTGGTCAGACAAGGCCCGTGCATCTTCCTAGGAGCTAGAGCCAGATGTTCCATTGCTACCTCGACGGTTCTCTCAGGAGTTTTAGGTGAAGTCGCGGCCATCGTAGCAGATTAGCTTCTTTGTGTGTGTGTTAAATCACAAGTTGCGTTCTGCTGTTTTTTTCTCCCTTTTAACAGTTTACCGCAAAGGCCTGTGAGTGCAGGTGTGTTTTCCGCACAGAGGGTGGGTGTTAGGGGCGGAGCTGAGGGAGGGGGCTTCGTGCGAGCCTCCGGGTACATTCTTGTTTCTGTCGTCAACCTGAAAGGACGTGTTCGCACTGATGTCCGTAAGAGAGAATTATTTTAACTAAAACAAAAGAAAAACTTGATATGTTTAATGCCTATACTTGTTTGAAAACAGTGTTTACTCGATCTTTATATTTATGAAAAAACATTTTAACGGCTCAAAGTTCAAATGTATGTGAAATACTATTCCCTGATCTTGTCACTGTTATCCAAACACAATGTCTGACATTTTAAAACGTTTCAAGCACATTCGTTTTTAAACATTCTTTGATCGTTTTCTAACTTTTTAGAAAAACACACAAAGTTACAAACAGTCGTGAATTCCTTTGAATGGGGGGGAATAGCAGGGGGAGGATAATAAAACAGGGGGTCAAAACAGATGGCCAAAACAGGTGTCCAGAACAGGTGTCCAGAACAGGTGTCCAGTCCGGTGGGAGGGAGGGGGGCGGAGGGAGGGGGTGGAATGTTAATTAGGGGGTCATAAAATAAATCAAATCTGGCATTTGGTACCCTCTATTACTCTCTAGAGAGCAATGATGCTTTTGATAGTAATACAAGTAAATGGGAATTTCAAAAATTTAAAATTAGGGAATTATCTATAAGTTTCTCTAAGAAACTAAACAAAGAAAAAAAGGAGTATGAAAGGAACTTAATTTGTGAAATAAGTCAGTGCTGTAACAAACCAGTTTTAAATAATTATGGAAATGATAGGGTGATGGAACTTCAAAGTAAATTAGATAATCTGTATCTAGAGAGGGCACATGGTGCGTTCATAAGATCACGCGCCAAGTGGATTGAGGAAGGTGAACTATATAGGAAGAACTATATAGGAAGAACTCTTCATATTTTAGTAGAAAAAAATAGACAACAAAGAAATGCTATCAGTAGTTTAATGATCCAAGAAGAGGAATGCAAAGATGTTAAAATAATTGAAAAAGAAGTATTTCAGTTCTATTCCAAACTATATTCTTCAGATTTTTCCTCAGATGAGTCAGATCTTTTGTTTGCTAAAATCCAAAACAATATTCCTTGTATTGAGAGCTTGTTTAAAGTTGTATGTGATTTGGATCTTAAGATTGAAGAATTGGATTTAGTGGTGGAGAAGATGCCTTTAAATAAATTCCCAGGGACTGACGGGCTCTCTAATTAGGGCCCGAGCACCGATGGTGTGAGGACCCTATTGTATTTCGAAAGTTTATTATTATTATTATTATTAGGGCCCGAGCACCGATGGTGTGAGGACCCTATTGTATTTCGAAAGTTTATTATTATTATTAGGGCCCGAGCACCGATGGTGTGAGGACCCTATTGTATTTCGAAAGTTTATTATTAGGGCCCGAGTACCGATGGTGTGAGGACCCTATTGTATTTCGAAAGTTTATTAGGGCCCGAGCACCGATGGTGTGAGGACCCTATTGTATTTCGAAAGTTTATTATTATTATTAGGGCCCGAGCACCGATGGTGTGAGGACCCTATTGTATTTCGAAAGTTTATTATTAGGGCCCGAGCACCGATGGTGTGAGGACCCTATTGTATTTCGAAAGTTTATTAGGGCCCGAGCACCGATGGTGTGAGGACCCTATTGGATTTCGAAAGTTTATTAGGGCCCGAGCACCGATGGTGTGAGGACCCTATTGGATTTCGAAAGTTTATTAGGGCCCGAGCACCGATGGTGTGAGGACCCTATTGTATTTCGAAAGTTTATTATTATTATTATTATTATTATTATTATTATTAGGGCCCAAGCCCAAAGGGCGCAGAGCCCTATTGTCCCCCTAAGGATTATTCTTTGTTTTTTTTTTTTTTTTTTTTTTTTTCGACTTCTCGGGTACTTTTGGGGCACTTAACATGCTCGAAAACTCTTGAAACTTCGCACACACGTCGGAATGCGCGGCCATCAGAGCCGGGCTGAAGCTGGTACCCGGGCGTGGCAGGGGGGCTCGACAGCGCCCCCTAAGGTGGGGTCTGAAAACTTGGTCTATATATCAAACACACTTGCACGTACATGTATGAAACTCGGTACACATATAGATCTCATCGGGCCGAACAACTTTCGTGCTCATAGTTATGTGTCAGCCCAACAGGAAGTGAGCTATTATGGGTTGTTCGGAAAACGCATGCTCTGGAATTTAATATACTCCTCCGAGGCCATTGTTTCGATCATTGCCAAACTCGGTCAGCATTAAGTGAACATATTCAGGATGCTAAATTGCGAGCGGATTTTTGATATCTCGAAAAGTCTGGCCATGGCGAAGCAACGAATTTATGGCGAGAAAAGGGAAACAGACTGATTTGGATGAAACTTCAGCTGTGTGTTCGTTGTAAGAGGCCGATCACATGGATATGACTTTTGTGAGTCAAAGTTATAGCGCCACCAACTGGCAGCAGGAAGTGTGTCACTTTCAAAAATGCTTTGAATCACCATCTTATTTTCACCCGAATTATTTCAAACTTCATCAGTATAATGTGAAAACATGACAGATAGAGACGTATAAAATGGATTCCTGAAATTTCAAATACTGTTGCCATGGCAACGTGTCAAAGTTTAATAATCTTTTGGCTGTTCTGAGGCTCTTAGCATGCTTGAAATTGCTTGAAATTGCTTGAAACTCAACACACACATCAGAGATGTCAGTCAGTACACATGGGCAAAGCCTCAGAAACGGGCGGGGATGAGGGGCTCTCTAGCGCCACCTTTTGACAAAAGTGAAGGGCTTCGTTTCATCTACAATCACCAAACTCAGTATATATATTGACCTCATCGAGCCGGACAACTTTCTAATTTACAGTCATTAGCTCCGACCAACAGGAAGTCAGATATTTTGGTTTGAAGGTGAATTTTTGGTTAAATCGGGGTCTGAGTTTTTACGTTCTCCTCGTAGGCGATTTATTCAATCTCCACCAAACTCGGTCAACATGAAACAAAGATACTGAAGATGCTAAAATGTGAATGGATATTGGATATCTCAAACGGTGTTGCCATGGCGAGGGATTAAATAAGGACAAAAAAGGGGAACAGAAATTCTCTGTGTGTGTGTGCTGCTCTCCCCTCAATGAACACAAGATGGCAGCATTGTATTAGTTTTGAAGCAGGATAAAAAAAACTTTCTCTCTCTCTCTCTCTCTCTCTCTCTTGTTTGTGATTTATGAGGACACAAATTTGTATAATGACATGGGTATTACACTGGTATTACAACGTGTATGTGTGTGTGTTTAAAATATACTAAAACAATGTTTTATTAAAATGTAACCAAATAGCTTTAAAATAATCATACTATTTTTCAGATCAATATATTTATTTTATTTAATATATTTCTTCTGAATATTTATTCTCTGTCTGCCCTCCCCTCACTAAAAGGTAGCAGTGTTGTTATTTTTGAAACTCTCTCTCTCCGTGTGTGTGTGTGTGTGTGTGTGTGTGTGTGTGTGTGTGTGTGTGTGTGTGTGTGTGTGTGTGCTTGTTTATGTGATTTATTAGGGACACAAATTTGTATAATGACATGGGTATTACACTGTTATTACAACGTAGTGGTTAATGAGGACATTTCATGTGTCCACATAATAAAAATATCTTTAAAAACATACTAAATAATGTATTATTAAAATGTAACCAAGTAGCTTTAAAAATATACTACAAATTACAATGAAAACATGGTTTATGAGAATATTTCCTGTGTCCCATAAATGAAATAGCTTTAAGGGGTTTGTGTGTCTGTGTGTGTGTGTGTGTGTGTGTGTGTGTGTGTGTGTGTGTGTGTGTGTGTGTGTGTGTGGGCATGTTTTTGTTAAATATCAGGACACAAATGTGTATAATGACATGGGTATGACATTGGTATTACAAAAAGAGGGTGAAATATGAGGACGTTCCCCATGTCCTCACTTTTCAAAATGCTTATAAATCATACAGAACAAGTTATTTTTTTCACAGAAAGTGAACTGCACAGTCTCTTGTGAGGGCTAGGTTTAGGGGCAGGGGCAGTGTGTGTGTGTGTGTGTGTGTGTGTGTGATGGGTAGGTTTAGGGGTAGTGTGTGTGTGTGTGTGTGTGTGTGTGTGTTTGTGTGTCCACCAACTGGCAGCAGGAAGTGTGTCACTTTCAAAAATGCTAAATCACTGTCTTGTTTTCACCCGATTTACTTCAAACTACATCAGTATAATGACAAAACATGGCAGATGTAGACATACAAATGGATTCCTGATATTTCACATACTGTTGCCATGGCAGTGTGTCAAAGTTTAATCATCTTTTGGCTGTTTTTAAGGCTCTTAGCATGCTTGAAATTGCTTGAAACTCAACACACACATCAGAGATGTCAGTCAGTGGAAATGGGCAAAGTCTCAGAAATGGGTGTGTTGGAGGGGTGTTTATTACAACATAATCATGGTTTATGAAGACATTTCATGTGTCCCCGTAAATCAAAATAGCTTTAAAGCATACTAAACAATGTTTTAATAAAAATGTAAAAATGCAGAATGTTTTCTGTGATGGTAGGTTTAGGGGTTGTGTGTGTGTGTGTGTGTGTGTGTGTGTGTGCGATATGTAGGCTTAGGGGTAGTGTAGGGGGATAGAATTTACAGTTTGTACAGTATAAAAACCATTAAGTCTATGGAATGCCCTCTGCCTGTCTTTCCCCTTCCCCCTCTCTATCACTCTGTGTGTGTGTGTGTGTGTGTGGAGGGGGTGGGGGGGGGGGGGGGGGGGGTCTCTCTCTCACCCTGTGAGTATGTGTGTGTGCCTTTCTCTCAGTCCTTCCCCTCCCCCCTCACTCTCCCTCTATCATTGTGTGTGTGTGTGTGTGTGTGTGTGTGTGTGTGTGTGTGTGTGTGTGTGTGTGTGTGTGTGTGTGTGTGTCTTTCTCTATTTATTTTTTATATTGGACCACACATATTGATTTCAAATATATTCAACATATTTTTTTCAGAGAGTGAAATAAAAAAAACTTTCTCCCACCATTTAGATTTTATTTCTTTTTGTTGTTAAAATCTTGTGAATCTTGTTCAATGTGCAGAGTGCCTCTCTCTCAGTCCTTCCCCTCCCCCCTCACTCTCAGGCTCACCCTGGGTGTGTGTGTGTTTGAGTGTGTGCGCGCACGTGTGTGTGGTGTGTGTGTGTGTATGTGTGGGGGGGGGGGTGTCTCTCTCACCCTGTGAGTTTGTGTGTGTGCCTTTCTCTCTCGGAATGATAATTTACCCCTTTCGTATCATAGACTATCACAAAAAACTATCACTTTGATGTGAATAAGTAAAAAAGAACGACAAACACCTTGAATTAAATACTGGCCTTCTGGACTTACAAAATTTTGAGCAGGAAAATATAACTTTTATTTATTTTATCCTATGACATTAAAATTAATCTAGATTTAAATTACATCAGGGGTGTGGCTTGTGGTGATAGTGGCACCAGTTGCTGCGGTAAATGTGGCATATTCGAGCGATTCTAGAATATTCTCCTGTTTAAATGCATATTGCCTGCCGTGCACAGTTAAGCTGATGCCACCGGCGTGGCGGTGCCACCGGCTTGGGCCCGTCATCGCTGCTCGCAGCTTTAATTAGGGCCCGAGCACCGATGGTGTGAGGACCCTATTGTATTTCGAAAGTTTATTAGGGCCCAAGCCCTGAAAGGGCGCAGAGCCCTATTGTTCTTCCTCTTTTTCTTATTAGGGCCCAAGCCCTGAAAAGGCGCAGAGCCCTATTGTTCTTCCTCTGTTTCTTATTATTATTAGGGCTCAAGCCTGAAAGGGCGCAGAGCCCTATTGTTCTTCCTCAGATTATTCTTTTTCTTTTTATTTTTTTATTAGGGCTCAAGCCTGAAAGGGCGCAGAGCCCTATTGTTTTCCTTAGGATTATTATTATTATTAGGGCTCAAGCCTGAAAGGGCGCAGAGCCCTATTGTTTTCCTTAGGATTATTATTATTATTATTATTAGGGCTCAAGCCTGAAAGGGCGCAGAGCCCTATTGTTTTCCTTAGGATTATTATTAGGGCCCAAGCCCTGAAAGGGCGCAGAGCCCTATTGTTCTTCCTCTGTTTCTTATTATTATTATTATTATTATTATTATTTTATCGACTTCTCGGGCACTTTTGGGGCTCTTACCATGCTTGAAAACTCTTGAAACTTAGCACACACATCGGAATGCGCGGCCATCAGGGCCGGGCAGAAGCGGGTACCTGGGCGTGGCAGGGGGGCTCGACAGCGCCCCCTAGAATGCGTTTAGAAACTTGGTCCATGTATCAAACACACTTGCACGTACATGTATGAAACTCGGTACACATATAGACCTCATTGGGCCAAACAACTTTCGTGCTCATAGTTATGTGTCAGCCCAACAGGAAGTGAGCTATTATGGGTTGTTCGGAAAACGCATGCTCTGGAATTTAATATACTCCTCCGAGGCCATTGTTTCGATCATTGCCAAACTCGGTCAGCATGAAGTGAACATATTCAGGATGCTAAATTGCGAGCGGATTTTTGATATCTCGAAAAGTCTGGCCGTGGCGAAGCAACGAATTTATGGCGAGAAAAGGGAAACAGGAAGTGTGTTTTAACTTGTGCAAACATTGACTGATTTGGATGAAACTTCAGCTGTGTGTTCGTTGTAAGAGGCCGATCACATGGATATGACTTTTGTGAGTCAAAGTTATAGCGCCACCAACTGGCAGCAGGAAGTGTGTCACTTTCAAAAATGCTTTGAATCACCATCTTAATTTCACCCGATTTATTTCAAACTTCATCAGTATAATGTGAAAACATGACAGATAGAGACGTATGAAATGGATTCCTGAAATTTCAAATACTGTTGCCATGGCAACGTGTCAAAGTTTAATAATCTTTTGGCTGTTCTGAGGCTCTTAGCATGCTTGAAATTGCTTGAAATTGCTTGAAACTCAACACACACATCAGAGATGTCAGTCAGTACACATGGGCAAAGCCTCAGAATCGGGCGGGGATGAGGGGCTCTCTAGCGCCACCTTTTGACAAAAGTGAAGGGCTTCGTTTCATCTATAATCACCAAACTCAGTATATATATTGACCTCATCGAGCCGGACAACTTTCTAATTTACAGTCATTAGCTCCGACCAACAGGAAGTCAGATATTTTGGTTTGAAGGTGAATTTTTGGTTAAATCTGGGTCTGAGTTTTTACGTTCTCCTCGTAGGCAATTTATTCAATCTCCACCAAACTCGGTCAACATGAAACAAAGATACTGAAGATGCTAAAATGTGAACGGATATTGGATTTCTCAAACGGTGTTGCCATGGCGAGGGATTAAATAAGGACAAAAAAGGGAACAGAAATTCTCTGTGTGTTTGTGCTGCTCTCCCCTCAATGAACACAAGATGGCAGCATTGTATTAGTTTTGAAGCAGGATAAAAAAAAACTTGTTTCTCTCTCTCTCTCTCTCTCTCTCTCTCTCTCTTGTTTGTGATTTATGAGGACACAAATTTGTATAATGACATGAGTATTACACTGGTATTACAACGTGTATGTGTGTGTGTTTAAAATCATACTAAAACAATGTTTTATTAAAATGTAACCAAATAGCTTTAAAATAATCATACTATTTTTCAGATCAATATATTTCTTTTATTTAATATATTTCTTCTGAATATTTATTCTCTGTCTGCCCTCCCCTCACTAAAAGGTAGCAGTGTTGTTATTTTTGAAACTCTCTCTCTCCGTGTGTGTGTGTGTGTGTATGTGTGTGTGTGTGTGTGTGTGTGTGTGTGTGTGTGTGTGCTTGTTTATGTGATTTATTAGGGATTTATGTGATTTATTATTTACAACATAATCATGGTTTATGAAGACATTTCATGTGTCCCCGTAAATCAAAATAGCTTTAAAGCATACTAAACAATGTTTTAATAAAAATGTAAAAATGCAGAATGTTTTCTGTGATGGTTGGTTTAGGGGTTGTGTGTGTGTGTGTGTGTGTGTGTGTGTGTGTGTGTGTGTGTGTGTGTGTGTGTGTGCGATATGTAGGCTTAGGGGTAGTGTAGGGGGATAGAATTTACAGTTTGTACAGTATAAAAACCATTAAGTCTATGGAATGCCCTCTGCCTGTCTTTCCCCTTCCCCCTCTCTATCACTCTCTCTCTCTGTGTGTGTGTGTGTGTGTGTGTGTGTGTGTGGAGGGGGGGGGGGTCTCTCTCTCACCCTGTGAGTATGTGTGTGTGCCTTTCTCTCAGTCCTTCCCCTCCCCCTCACTCTCCCTCTATCATTGTGTGTGTGTGTGTGTGTGTGTGTGTGTGTGTGTGTGTGTGTGTGTGTGTGTGTGTGTGTGTGTGTGTGTGTGTGTGTGTGTGTGTGTGTGTGACTTTCTCTATTTATTTTTTACATTGGACCACACATATTGATTTCAAATATATTCAACATATTTTTTTCAGAGAGTGAAATAAAAAAAACTTTCTCCCACCATTTAGATTTTATTTCTTTTTGTTGTTAAAATCTTGTGAATCTTGTTCAATGTGCAGAGTGCCTCTCTCTCAGTCCTTCCCCTCCCCCCTCACTCTCAGGCTCACCCTGGGTGTGTGTGTGTTTGAGTGTGTGCGCGCACGTGTGTGTGTGGTGTGTGTGTGTGTGTGTGTGTGTGTGTGTGTGTGTGTGTGGGGGGGGGGGGGGGTGTCTCTCTCACCCTGTGAGTTTGTGTGTGTGCCTTTCTCTCTCGGAATGATAATTTACCCCTTTCGTATCATAGACTATCACAAAAAACTATCACTTTAGTGTGAATAAGTAAAAAAGAACGACAAACACCTTGAATTAAATACTGGCCTTCTGGACTTACAAAATTTTGAGCAGGAAAATATAACTTTTATTTATTTTATACTATGACATTAAAATTAATCTAGATTTAAATTACATCATGGGTGTGGCTTGTGGTGATAGTGGCACCATTTGCTGCAGTAAATGTGGCATATTCGAGCGATTCTAGAATATTCTCCTGTTTAAATGCATATTGCCTGCCGTGCACAGTTAAGCTGATGCCACCGGCGTGGCGGTGCCACCGGCTTGGGCCCGTCATCGCTGCTCGCAGCTTTAATTATTATTATTATTATTATTATTTTTTTTTTATCGACTAAATGGGCACTTTTGGGGCCCTTACCATGCTCAAAAACTCTTGAAACTTTGCAGATACGTCAGAATCTGCGGCCATCAGGGCCGGGCTGAAGCTGATACCCGGGCGTGGCAGGGGGGCTCAACAGCGCCCCCTATTAAAATTTGGTCTATATATCAAACACACTTGCACGTATATGTATGAAACTCGGTACACATATAGATCTCATCAGGCTGAACAACTTTCGTGCTCTAAGTTATGCGTCAGCCCAACAGGAAGTGAGCTATTATGGGTTGTTCGGAAAACGCATGCTCTGGAATTTAATATACTCCTCCGAGGCCATTGTTTCGATCGGCACCAAACTCGGTCAGCATTAAGACAAGATATTCAGGATGCTAAATTGCGAGCGGATTTTTGATATCTCAATCGGTTTGGCCGTGGCGAAGCAACGAATTTATGGCGAGAAAAGGGAAACAGGAAGTGTGTTATAACTTGTGCAAACATTGACTGATTTGGATGAAACTTCAGCTGTGTGTTTGTTGTAGGAAGCCGATCGCAAGGATATGACGTTTGTGAGTCAAAGTTATAGCGCCACCAACTGGCAGCAGGAAGTGTGTCACTTTTTTAAAAAAAACTTTAAATTACTGTCTTAATTTGACCAGATTGACTTCAAACTTCATCAGTATAATGTGAAAACATGGCAGATATAGACATATGAATGGATTTCTGAAATGTCCAATACTGTTGCCATGGCAACGTGTCAAAGTTTAATAATGTCTTTGGCTGTTTTTGAGACTCTTAGCATGCTTGAAACTGCTTGAAACTCAACACACACATCAGAGATGTCAGTCAGTACACATTGGCAAAGCCTCAGAAACGGGCGGGGATGAGGGGCTCTCTAGCGCCACCTTTTGACAAAAGTGGGGGGGTTAGTTTTATCTTCAGTCACCAAACTCGGTACATATATTGTTCTCTTCGAGCCGGACAACTTTCGAATTTACAGTCATTAGCTCCGACCAACAGGAAGTCAGATATTTTGGTTTGAACGTGAATATTGGTATAATTCAGGCTCTGAGTTTTTACGTTCTCCTCGTAGGCGATTTATTCAATCTCCACCAAACTCGGTCAACATGAAACAAAGATACGGAAGATGCTGAAATGCGAACGGATATTGGATATCTCAAACGGTGTTGCCATGCCGAGGGATTAAATAAGGACAAAAAAGGGGAACAGAAATTCTCTCATATCTTATAAAATCATATTTTGATTTCAATTAAATTAAGATTGAATGTTTGGCAATTGAACTTAGATTAATTTTAAAAGACTATATTATTTTAAGATGAATATATATATATATTTTATAAATATTTCTTTGTATAATGTATTGTGCCTGTTTGTGCTGCCCTCCCCTCAATGAACACAAGATGGCAGCATTGTGTTAGTTTTGAAACAGGATTAAAAAAAAAACATTCCATCTCTTCAGGGATTTGTGTGTGTGTGTGTGTGTGTGTGTGTATGTGTGTACATGTTTTTCTAGCCTGGTGGGGACTTGAACCTGACTGTAGACAGACTCATGGGGACTCGTGTCACCGTGGGGACCTAAATTGAGGTCCCCACGGGCACAAAAGCTTATAAATCATTCAGAATGAGTTTTTATGAAAATGTAAAAATGCAGAATGTCTCCTGTGAGGGCTAGGTTTAGGGGCAGGGTCAGTGTAAGGGGATAGAAAATATGGTTTGTACAGTATAAAAAACCATTACGCCTATGGTGAGTCCCCAGAAGGATAGCGCACCAGACATGTGTGTGTGTGTGTGTGTGTGTGTGTGTGTGTGTGTGTGTGTGTGTGTGTGTGTGTGAGGACTGGTAATCCCTGATGTTGGGTGCTGCCCCTTTAAGGACGTTGTTCCGGGTGAGCGCAAGTGATGTGATCGTGCAGGGAAAAACAAACTGAACTGAGAGAACTGAGTAAGAAAGCCATGTTGATCTCAAATGAAGATTTGAAAATTTAACAATTCCAGCTAAAACTATTATCTAACATTATATTCCCAGCGTGGTGAGTAGTGTTATGTTGTTTAAGTGTTGTGATGGTTTGTGTATCACTATGAAGATCGCTATTTGCGATTAGCGCCTAAACGCCTAATGTTATATATTTGTTTTGTTTTAGACATTTACAGTTTGTATTGCCTGTAAAATATGTTGCATTTAGTTAAACAAAGTTTAATGCTTAGTACACAAAGCTGATGTTACAATGTTTTAGAAACGTATTTGGTGATGTGAACATTACTAGATAATAATTGTGAATTGTTTTGTGTTTGCAGTTTGACCACACACGCACACACATAAATGTGCACAAATACTCAACTAAAGTAAACTACAATAACAACGACCAAATGTGTACTGTGTGAGTTCTGCACAAGAGGAATAAAAGTAAAAAAAAAAAAAAAACAATTTCCAAATTAATGTTATCATTTCATGGGTAACACCTACGTTATGGGGACAAAATGTCCCCACAAAGATGGCAATATCCGAAATCCTCATCCTTGTGGGGACATTTTTAGGTCCCCATGAGGAAAACATCTTATAAATCAGACTAAGTGATGTTTTTTGAAAATGTAAAAATGCAGAATGTCTCCCTTGATGGGTAGGTTTAGGGGCAGGGGCAGTGTGTGTGTGTGTGTGTGTGTGTGTGTGTGTGATGGGTAGGTTTAGGGGCAGGGGCAGTGTGTGTGTGTGTGTGTGTGTGTGTGTGTGTGTGTGTGTGTGTGTGTGTGTGTGTGTGTGTGTGTGATGGGTAGGTTTAGGGGCAGAGGCAGTGTAGGGGGATAGAATATACGGTATGTACGGTATAAAAACCATGACGCCTATGGAAAGTCCCCATAAAACATGAAAACCCAACGTGTGTGTGTGGTGTGTGTGTGTGGACACCAACTGGCAGCAGGAAGTGTGTCACTTTCAAAAATGCTTTAATTCACTGTCTAGCTTTAAAAACATACGAAATAATGTTTTATTCAAAATGTAAAAATGCAGAATGTTTTCTGTGATGGTAGGTTTAGGAGTAGGGGTAGTGTAGGGGGATAGAATGTACAGTTTGTACAGTATAAAAACCATTAAGTCTATGCAATGTCCTCTGCCTTTCCTTCCCCTCCCCCCCTCACTCTCACTTTTTCACTGTGTGTGTGTGTGTGTGTGTGTGTGTGTGTGTGTGTGTGTGTGTGTGTGTGTCTTTCTCTCTTGATGGTGTTCATTTACCTCTTGAACCTGGATGAATTTAAAATGAATATACTATTTTCAGATCAATATATTTATTTATTTAAAATAATTCATCTAAATACCACTCTCTGTATGCCCTCCCCTCGATGAACAGAAAATGGCAGCATTGTGTTAGTTTTGAAGCAGGATAAAAAAAAAACCTTGTTTCTCTCTCTCTCTCTCTCTCTCTCTCTCTCTCTCTCTGTGTGCATATGGGTGTGTGTGTGTGTGTGGAGGGGGATGG
>JARQWZ010006506.1:0-52174 GCA_033150135.1 Gobio occitaniae
GGTTAAAACAACCCAATCGCTGGGTTAAAACAGCCCAATCGCTGGGATAAAACAACCCAACCACTGGGATAAAACAACCCAATTGCTGAGTTAGTCCATATTCAACCCAACTTGGGTTATTTTTAACCCAGCATTTTTAGAGTGTATTTAAGGGTTTTTTTTAAAGCTAATTTATTTATTTATTAATTTTATTATTATTATATTCACAGTTTTACATTTTACTGGGCTTTTCCACATATATTTCTTTTTTTTAAATCATTTTTATCATATATTAATTTACCAACCAATAATTTATTTATTTATTTTTAATCTAATTAATTAATTTACTTAATTT
Organism: Gobio occitaniae; assembly: GCA_033150135.1. NCBI lineage: Eukaryota > Metazoa > Chordata > Actinopteri > Cypriniformes > Gobionidae > Gobio > Gobio occitaniae. The sequence continues at coordinate 335 of JARQWZ010006506.1, forward strand.
TTTACTTACTTTTCTCAACACTTTTAATTATGAAATCAAGCAAATGTATTTATTTACTCATTTTATTATTTATTATGTTTTATAAGTTCATTTAACAGTTAATTACCTATTTCTTTATTTTAAATTTTAATAGTTTTATTTAATTAAATGTTTCCATGTTTTTTTTTTTGACTTTCTGGAGAAACATTTCTCAACATTACATAAGCAATGATTATATAATATTCTATATGAATAAATCTATAAATAAATACATGAATATTTTTATAAACAAGAAAATCTCTCTCTTGATATTTTTTTCTAAAAAAGATAAAGCTCAAACTAGTTTGCATTCATTTAAAAATAAGTTAGTTAAGTTTGAAATGATAAAGTGTTGAAAAATGACATTCATACTCAAAGATGAAATAAAACCTCAATATAAGATGAAAAACTTGAACTACTAAAACTAATTAAAGCTAAAAAATAATATATTAAAGACAAAGCATGCAGTGAGCCTCAGACGAGCAGCTCATCTCTCCAGAAGCCCCCTGAGCCGCAATCATGAGTTCTGCATAACAACATTTCCCTGATCATAAATGTATAAACGCTGTGATATGATCTTAAACATGGGCACTTCTGAAGGAAAGCGACGTAAACTGCGGTGTCATGAGTCCAGTCCATTGAGGAACCGGCTCTTCCCTCAGGGCTTTTCCTGGCATTAGTGGGTCAGGTGACGACCACGGGACAGCCGGAGTAATCCTGCCATACCAGAATATAAATCCCGTCTCGGAGAATGAGTGAGTAATGTGTGGAAGGACGGCATGAAATCCTTAAACACACTGAGCGAGATGAGGCGGAGGCTGGTTCTGGCCGCTCTGGCTCTGGTCTGTGTGGGGTGGATGGAGCGGGCGGAGGCTCAGTTTCCTCGGGTCTGCTGCACGGTGGAGGGAATCCAGTCCAAAGAGTGCTGTCCGGCGCTGGGGCCCGACCCGGAGAACCGCTGCGGGGTTCTGACCGGCCGCGGGAACTGTAGCGATGTCCTCGTGGACTCCAGACCCTGGGGAGGGCCGTACAGACTGAGGAACGTGGACGACCGGGAGAAATGGCCCACCAAGTTCTTCAACCGGACCTGCAGATGCTCTGGTGTGTACTCAGATCCTTCAACTAGTAAACATACTTATATTTATTTACACTCGTTATGGTCCGGGTCAAATTGACCCCAATTGGATTCAATACAATTCCCCAAAAATCACACTATGAGAACGCGTACAAGCAATTAACTTTTAATCAGAGGTGGACAAACTACACAACTCCATTACTTGAGTAAAAGTAAAAGTACTTTTGGTTAAATATTACTCCATTACAAGTGAAAGTTGTAAAGATATATTTGTACTTAAGTAAAAGTACAGAAGCACTTGCTTTTAAAAGTACTTAAGTATCAAAAGTAAAAGTAAACGCATTATTTTATTATTGTTGTATTGTTGTATGAATGTGCGCTGTTCCATCATGGGGGTTTAAGCCAGTCATGCTAGCATATCTTCACCTCATTTAAATACTTGCTTAAAAGTTACAAAGCTCTTATCAAAGTCAAAATCATACTAGAAAAGAAAGGTTTCTACATTGTGTTTATTTGACAGGATTATGGAAAAAAAAATTCTGAAATGACTTCAGTTAACATTATTACATTATTAAATTCATACGTTACCCATGCATTAGCGCTGTATCCTCAAGGCTATGGCAACTTGGCGGGTAAATCTATAAAAAATTATTTGACCAATCATACTTCATACCAGTGTTAATTTTGACAGCAAATTTTTATTTAGTTTTAGTCAAAGTCTTGTGACTATAACATTTTAGGCATCTGAATTGTTTTAGTTTTAGTCTAGTTTTAATTGACTATTATATGATTTTAGCAGATTCAAAAGACTAAACTTCAGCTCTTGTGGTCTGAGAGGCAGCTTTCTGTGTGCATTTTCGTGTCGTCACACTTTTTCAGACTTATCCACGTCTGCTCTTCTGAATGTTAACTTCTCAGTTTGACCATGTTTGCGTCTGGGAACGGATGCTTCTATTTTGCCATCAATTGATTAGTGTTCAAAAAATACTTGGAAATCATTGAACTTCATGTGATCCTACAAGAGTGATTACTGATAGTCTTTCTGCAACAAAAAAAAACTAATCCCGTTTTAAAGAAGAAAACAAATCATCCTCTGACTTTCAAAGCGGCTACGACTTTCTACTTCGAGGGCCTTGATAGAAATGTAGAGGAGTAAAAAGTACGATATTTGTCTTTTCAAATGTATTGAAGTAAAAGTCACAAGTTTCCAGAAAAAATACTACTCAAGTAAAGTACAGATACTCAAAAAGTGTACTTAAGTACAGTCCTCAAGTAAATGTGCTCAGTTACTGTCCACCTCTGCTTTTAATATACTTTTCACACATTACAAAAATAATAAATATCTGAATTTACCATTTAACCACTATTTTAAGATTGGCCCTTGGGACATCTTAGTCTAAACCTAAAGTAATCTTGACCAACTCTATAGCATTTTAAAGCTTTCAGACTCTAATTTTCATATTTGGTGACTGATTTTCAAAAGAGATGATGGATAAATAGCAATAGATTCATCATTTGTGATGCGGTGCCAAACTATAACGCACACTCTGACTCTTTCCATATCGTTTTTTATATGCATTTTAGAGATTGAATTCAAATCAAATATTAACATTACTGCCCAAACTACTTCTGAATAGGATGTCTACTTCATAGATATTTTGAAAAGTATGAAAATATAACGTTCAGATCACTCAAACCATATATGGAAATCCAAGAGTCTACATGTCATCTAGTGGAAAACTTTTTTTTGGAGATATCAACCTAAAATTTGTCACAGAATTTGTTCAGATATTTAGCTTTGATTTTCTTGAGGTTTTAGAGTTGAACATGTTTTTTAAAATGTATATTTTATATAAAATATAAAAATATATATGTTGTATATTTTACATGTTCATAAACTTCTATAACTTGTTTTAAACTTTACTTTTACGACTTCTACAGTGATGTCTGATTTGAAAACACTGATGAAGTTGTGAATCTCAGCTCTTCAGGGCTAGAGTTGAAGAGCTCTGACACACATAGGGTTCTGTATTTTGCAGAGGTGGACAGAAACTGAGCACATTTACTCCAGTATCTGTACTTTACTTGAGTAGTATTTTTTCTGGAAACGTATGACTTTTACTTCACTACATTTGAAAGACAAATATCGTACTTTTTACTCCACTACATTTCTATCAAGGCCCTCGAAGTAGAAAGTCGTAGCCGTTTTTAAAGTCAGAGGATGATTTGTTTTCTTCTTTAAAACGGGATTGTTTTTGTTTTTTTTGTTTTTTGCAGAAAGACTATCAGTAATCACTCTTGTAGGATCACATGAAGTTCAATGATTTCCAAGTATTTTTTGAACACTAATCAATTGATTGCAAAACAGAAGGCGGCAGTTCCCCAGGACACAATCATGGTCAAACTTAAAAGTTAAAATTCAGAAGAGCAGACGTGGATGAGTCTGAAAGTGCACAGAAAGCTGCCTCTCAGACGCCAGAACACAAGAGCTGAAGTTTAGTTCTACTAATTCTACTAAAATCTTATTATAGACTAAAACTAAAACAATTCAGATGCCTCAAATGTTATAGTCAAAAGACTGACTAAAACTAAATCAAAATTTGCTGTCAAAATTAACACTGGTATGAAATATGATTGGTCAAATGATTTTTATAGATTTACCCGCCAAGTTGCCATAGCCTAGAGGATAGAGCGCTAACACATAGCTAACGCTCCACAATGATGTTAGTTAGCATGCAAAAGCGTAGTTGGGCTAATAATGTTAACTAAAGTCCTTTCAGAAATATGTTTTTACATAATCCTGTCAAATAAACACAATGTAGAAACCTTTCTTTTCTAGTATGATTTTGACTTTGATAAGAGCTTTGTAACTTTTAAGCAAGTATTTAAATGAGGTGAAGGTATGCTAGCATGACTGGCTTAAACCCCCATGATGGAACAGCGCATTCATACAACAATACAACAATAATAAAATAATGTGTTTACTTTTACTTTTGATACTTAAGTACTTTTAAAAGCAAGTACTTCTGTACTTTTACTTAAGTAAAAATCTATCTTTACAACTTTCACTTGTAATGGAGTAATATTTAACCAATAGTACTTTTACTTTTACCAAGTAATGGAGTGTGTAGTTTGTCCACCTCTGTCTGTTCAGTTGCTTTTGAATATCTGTCCTATACGGGGCAAACTGACCCACAAACAGCAGGAGTGTAGAACATTTGATATACACATTTCACAACGTATAATGCTAAAACTTTGCATGCATGTTAATGACCCCTAAATGAGAAAAGGTCACACAATTTCAAGAAAAACAACATAGGTTAGATAGTATTTCAGATAGATTGAAAAAAGAAATGATAGCTCATTTTTACCATTTGTGGCATACAAAACATATTTCTGTATTGAAAAAAATGGGGAAAAGCAATTTATTTTAGCTTCATAGGTTAGTAAAAAACGAAAATAACAAAATATAACCAATAAATGTTATTATTTTGGGTCTCCACAGTTGCCTTAGAACATTAAAACATGAGGGTCAAATTGACCCGTGAACATCATGAACGTAACAGTAAATGTGTGTGTATATGTCAAAACACATCAGTGTTGAAACTTTGCATGTTCATGACCCTAAATGAGAAAAAGTCACTAAATTTAAAGAAAAAAAAAAGATATTTCTGACAACTTAAAAATCAAAACGGGTCAAATTGACCCGCAACATAACACAAGGGCCTAACCCTAACCCAACACAAGGGCCTAACCCTAACCCTAACCCAACACAAGGGCCTAACCCTAACCCTAACCCTAACCCAACACAAGGGCCTAACCCTAACCCAACACAAGGGCCTAACCCTAACCCTAACCCAACACAAGGGCCTAACCCTAACCCTAACCCAACACAAGGGCCTAACCCTAACCCTAACCCAACACAAGGGCCTAACCCTAACCCTAACCCTAACCCAACACAAGGGCCTAACCCTAACCCAACACAAGGGCCTAACCCTAACCCAACACAAGGGCCTAACCCTAACCCAACACAAGGGCCTAACCCCTAACCCTAACCCAACACAAGGGCCTAACCCTTGTGTTATGTTGCGGGTCAATTTGACCCGTCTCTTGTAAAAGTAAAAGTACTATTGGTTAAATATTACTCCATTACAAGTGAAAGTTGTAAAGATAGATTTTTACTTAAGTGAAATCGTAATGAGTGTGTTCTGTTGCGCAGGGAAGTTTGCGGGTTATAACTGCGGCGAGTGTAAGTTCGGCTGGACGGGGCCGGACTGTGAGCAGCGTAAAGCTCCGGTCGTGAGGAAGGACATCCACTCTCTGAGCCCCAGCGAGCTGCAGGAGTTCCTCAGCGTTCTGGACCGGGCCAAAACCAGCCTCCACCCGGACTACGTGATCGCCACACAGCACTGGCTGGGTCTGCTGGGGCCCGAGGGAACCGAGCCACAGTTCAGCAACATCTCCATCTACGACCTGTTCGTCTGGCAGCACTACTACTCCGTCCGGGACACACTGCTCGGTGAAGAACCCTTACTCAACCCGCTACTTTACTCAGAGGATCAGAACCTTAACTTTACTCAGAGGATCAAAACCTTAACTTTACTCAGAGGATCAGAACCTTAACTTTACTCAGAGGATTAGAACCTTAACTTTACTCAGAGGATCAGAACCTTAACTTTACTCAGAGGATCAGAACCTTAACTTTACTCAGAGGATCAGAACCTTAACTTTACTCAGAGGATTAGAACCTTAACTTTACTCAGAGGATCAGAACCTTAACTTTATTTAGATGATCAGAACCTTAACTTTACTCAGAGGATCAGAACCTTAACTTTACTCAGAGGATCAGAACCTTAACTTTACTCAGAGGATCAGAACCTTAACTTTACTCAGAGGATCAGAACCTTAACTTTACTCAGAGGATCAGAACCTTAACTTTACTCAGAGGATCAGAACCTTAACTTTACTCAGAGGATCAGAACCTTAACTTTGCTTATAGGATAAGAACCTTAACTTTACTCAGAGGATCAGAACCTTAACTTTACTCAGAGGATCAGAACCTTAACTTTACTCAGAGGATCAGAACCTTAACTTTACTCAGAGGATCAGAACCTTAACTTTACTCAGATGATCAGAACCTTAACTTTACTCAGAGGATCAGAACCTTAACTTTACTCAGATGATCAGAACCTTAACTTTACTCAGAGGATCAGAACCTTAACTTTACTCAGAGGATCAGACAGACTTACTCACGAGGGGCTTTCAGTTCACAGCTTTACATTCCTCTCCATCACTCCATCAAAGGAATTGTTCATTTGATTACATTTTAAGTTTGAATAATTCTATTCATGTTTTATGCCTTCATTTGATTATCGTCGTTTTTGACAATAGTTTTGTGTTAAATCACAAATCCAGAAACACTTAAACATGAATTTTTTTTACATTTCATAGGGCCCTAACATGCAATACATTATTTAATTGTTTACTTTTTATGAATTCAATTGATTAACCATTGAATTGGAATCCAGAGTGTTGGGGGGTAAAACTTTACTTAAAAAAAAATAATAATAATAATAATAATTGAACCATTAAAATTGAATCCCAAAGATATAAAACTGGAGGGAATACATTTGGAGAAATAAAGCAGATTTGATTGGGCCCTGCTAATGTAGGTCAGGTGGTGTGTGATGTCATTATGATATTGACCTGATTTCTGATTTCAGGTCCAGGACGTCCTTTTAAAGCCATCGACTTTTCCCACAAGGGTCCGGCGTTCATCACCTGGCACCGCTTCCATCTGCTCAGCCTGGAGAGAGAACTACAGGTCAGACCCTAACCCTAACTACTCTGACCCTAACCCTAACTACTCTAACCCTAACCCTAACCCTAACCCATCTGCTCAGCCTGGAGAGAGAACTACAGGTCAGACCCTAACACTAACTACTCTTACTCTAACCCTAACCCTAACCCTAACCCATCTGCTCAGCCTGGAGAGAGAACTACAGGTCAGACCCTAACCCTAACTACTCTAACCCTAACCCATCTGCTCAGCCTGGAGAGAGAACTACAGGTCAGACCCTAACCCTAACTACTCTAACCCTAACTACACTAACTCTAACTACACTAACTCTAACTACAGGTCAGACCCTAACCCTAACCCTGGCACCGCTTCCATCTGCTCAGCCTGGAGAGAGAACTACAGGTCAGACCCTAACCCTAACTACTCTAACCCTAACTACTCTAACTACACTAACTCTAACTACAGGTCAGACCCTAACCCTAACCCTGGCACCGCTTCCATCTGCTCAGCCTGGAGAGAGAACTACAGGTCAGACCCTAACCCTAACTACTCTAACTCTAACTACACTAACTCTAACTACAGGTCATACCCTAACCCTAACCCTGGCACCGCTTCCATCTGCTCAGCCTGGAGAGAGATCTACAGGTCAGACCCTAACCCTAACTACTCTAACCCTAACTACACTAACTCTAACTACACAAACTCTAACTACAGGTCAGACCCTAACCCTAACCCTGGCACCGCTTCCATCTGCTCAGCCTGGAGAGAGATCTACAGGTCAGACCCTAACCCTAACTACTCTAACTCTAATTACTCTAACTCTAACTACTCTAACTCTAACTACACTAACTCTAACTACAGGTCAGACCCTAACCCTAACCCTGGCACCGCTTCCATCTGCTCAGCCTGGAGAGAGAACTACAGGTCAGACCCTAACACTAACTACTCTAACCCTAACTACACTAACTCTAACTACAGGTCAGAACTACACTAACTCTAACTACAGGTCAGACCCTAACCCTAACCCTGGCACCGCTTCCATCTGCTCAGCCTGGAGAGAGAACTACAGGTCAGACCCTAACACTAACTACTCTAACCCTAACTACACTAACTCTAACTACAGGTCAGAACTACACTAACTCTAACTAAAGGTCATAACTACACTAACTCTAACTACAGGTCTGAACAACACTAACTCTAACTACACTAACTCTAACTACAGGTCAGACCCTAACCCTAACCCTGGCACCGCTTCCATCTGCTCAGCCTGGAGAGAGAACTACAGGTCAGACCCTAACACTAACTACTCTAACCCTAACTACACTAACTCTAACTACAGGTCAGAACTACACTAACTCTAACTACAGGTCTGAACTACACTAACTCTAACTACAGGTCAGAACTACTCCAACCCTAACTACAGGTCAGAACTACTCCAACCCTAACTACACTAACTCTAACTACAGGTCAGAACTACTCCAACCCTAACTACAGGTCAGAACTACTCCAACCCTAACTACACTAACTCTAACTACAGGTCAGAACTACTCTAACTCTAACTACAGGTCAGAACTACTCCAACCCTAACACAGTCGAGGAAATCACCAGTATCTGCCGTCCAAACTGATGCAAAATATGCACATAAGCATATTTGAGCGCCACCTATTGGTAGAATGTGTCAAAGTTCAGTGAACTAACTCAAATATAACAACAACAAAAAACACTGGAATTATCAGCTGGCCAGAAATAGTAATTTCTTTTGTAAATAGCTAATCATAATATTTGGATACACGTGTAGAGTTTCTGCAAGAGGCTGTAGAATTAGTACTGTTGAAAATGATCATTAAGTCATTTTACCTAAACCAATTTCAATAATTTAACCAATAATAAAATTGAAAAATTGTAACACACATTGTATTTTTGTCTTGTTTTCAGTCCAAATATCTAAAAAATCTTACATTAAGAAGCATTTACTAGACAAGCAAAAGTTTTTGTCTTGTTTTGGGGGAAAATAACTCAAAATTAAGGGAGTTTTTGCTTAAAATAAGCACAATAATCTGCCAATGGGGTGAGCAAAATAATCTTAATTCAAACAGAAAACAAGATTATTTTGCTTATTTTAAGCAAAAACTCCCTTAATTTTGAGTTATTTCCCCCCCAAATAAGACAAAAACTTTAGCTTGTCTAGTAAATACTTCTTAATGTAAGATTTTTTAGATATTTGGACTGAAAACAAGACAAAAATACTAAGTAAGAAAAGCATTTTTTGCAGTGCATTAGTTTTTATTAATTTAACCAATTTTAATCAAATTGCCAATTTAATTTTTTAAGTTACATGAGATTCCAAGATTGATTTAAAAGAGTTTAAATTTCTCAAATTTGAGAAATGTTATGAGATTTCTCTTGAGACGAGGTTTTCCCAGACAAAAGGTGAGCATGTGCTTTCCTCCCATCAGAAACTCACTGGGAACGAGAACTTCGCTGTGCCGTACTGGAAGTTCGCCACGGGCCGGCCGGAGTGTGACGTGTGCACTGATGCTCTGCTGGGAGGCCGAGACCCTGGGGACCCGACCCGCATCAGCCCCGGATCCCGCTTCGCCCGCTGGGCCGTGGTGTGCGACAGGTGCGTCCTCTGTTTCACCTGGGACTATTACAACTCATATGGTCATTTTAACAGGAAAAGTAGCAGAAAAGTATTAGAAATAAAATAAAGAGGACAGAGGAATGTCTAAGGAGCCACTAGAACAACATCCTCAATGCAAACACGTCTTTTTTATTAGCCGTTCAAGAGCTGAAACTCTATTGTAATTGTTAAAATTTACAAGGGTCAGCATCCTCAACTAAAACTGATCGGGCAGAGCAAACCGGGATGAATTTCAAACGGCCGCAGCTTGTCTATTAAAATATATTATATGTGGCCCGCCACGCATCATTTACAAATCGTGCAGTTTCACGATGTCAACACAAGGTGGCACTAGACTTAAGGCCAGGGAAACAGCGCCAAAAGCGGAACGAAACAGCGCAACTCACGAGCTCTGAGTCTGAACAAATGTGTTTACCTGCTGAGAGTCTCGAACACATGACCACTAAACAGCCAATGAGAAGCGTTCGAGTTCAGCGTAGAGGTCTCCGGTACGAGCTGCGAATCTCTCTGTGATTTGATTTAGTTTAAATCCAGTTAAACAGCGCTGACTTAATCAACACTAATGTGCAAATCATCTGAGCCGATTCAGTTCAAATACTTTTCAAACAACAATTCACTATATTGACTATTGACTATTTTTGTCATAAACTTGCAGTTTTGTGCATTTGTATTTATATGTTTATAGACTAAATACCTTAAAGCCATTCTAGATATAGAAATATATATTTTTTTGTACTTTTTGTCTTGTGTGCACTGTAAAAAATGCTGTCATTTAGTATTTTTGTCTTGTTTCTAGTCTAAATATATCTAAAAATTCTTAAATCAAGATGCATTTACTAGATAAGTTAAATGACATTAGATATTTTTTCTTATTTTCTGGAAAATACCATTGGGTCACCTGATGGGGTTTTGGTTTCCTTGCCACTGTTGCCTCTGGCTTGGCATGCTCAGTTGACGACACTAAATTTCACTACATTTTTCTTAATTTTTTCAACAAAATATACAAATAAATCTAATTATTAAACTAAATTAACCATATAAACTAAATTACTGATCTAATTATTGATCTAAAGCCCACACTGTCCCTGTATGATAATTGAAATGAACTGATGACATCAGCGTTTTCTCCAGAATGGCTATACAGCTGAATAAAATTATGCTGCATTATTTTCCTGTTTAACTCTGTGAAGCTGCTTTGAAACAATGTACATAGTTAAAAGCGCTATATAAATAAAGTTGACTTGACTTGACATTGTCCAATGTAGTTTGAGCATCTATTAGACAAGGTTAACGGAGGTCGATCAGAACAAAACTCGGTGGGCATGTTCAACTCATAATGGCTCTAGAGGTCTGAGAATTTCAACAGAAATCAGCAACTAGTTGGCGCTAACGAGTTTTATGCCTCTGTTATCACGTGGTATTTCACTGTAAATGGTCTTTTCCTTCTATGATGTAAGTGCAAAATAAAACGTATTTTTACACCAGTGCACAAAGCGTGGGTCCATAAAGACATGGATACAATAGAACACCTTCGGTTTTAGTCATTTTAGTCATCAACGATTATTGACTCAAAATAACCTCTCAGTTACACATAACGGCATTCAGAAATTAAACACATATGATAAAGAATGCATAATGCTTACTATATAAATAAAAAACTGCAGAACAGTGGACAAATGAATAAAAAAATCATCCAAAAATTATTCCGGTAGAAGCGCTGTAGGAGATTTCCTCCACGGTTAGATAAAGCCTTTATCTTTAAAAGTGGCTTTATTTTCCTAAATCAGGGTCAGTGCACTTACTTCTAATCTAGGGATCAGAATGAGACTCTCGCTCCAGAATCCCGTAATGATTCCTCTTCTTCCTCCTCCAGTCTGGATGAATATAATCGTCTGGTGACTCTGTGCAATGGCACCAGCGAGGGATCCCTGCGTAGGGGACTCATGCAGGACACTAATGTGACTTTACCAACCATGAATGATGTCAGGAGCTGCCTGAACCTGCGAGAGTTCGACAGTCCGCCGTACTTCACCAACTCCACCTTCAGCTTCAGGTAATCTCGCTGAGCTTCTGCATCTGCTCATGGCTTACTCGCCATCCATGCAACACAAAAGGAGAAGTAAGGCAGTGTTTGTACAGTTAAGTAAGACATGATTTATGAACAAAAACAAGTATATACACTACACACTTGGCACCTTAGTCCCAGTGAAAGGAACTCTTAATGTGTCATTTTGGACAATTTCATGCTCCCATTTTTGTGGGACCAGTTTGGGGACGGCCCCTTCCTGTCCCAGCATGACTGCTCCAGTGCTCAAAGCGTCGCTCAATAAAGACATGGATGAGCGAGTTTGGTGTGAAGGAACTGGAGTCCTGACCTCAACCCGATAGAACAGCTTTGGGATGAATTAGAGCGGAGACTGAAAGCCAGTGCCCGGTTGCATAAAGCACCTTAAGTGTAATTTTCCCTTAAGTTCGCCCTTATGTTTCCCTTAAACCTAAGAGTGTTGCAGAAAAACAGTTACTTGAGTTCTTAAGTGTTACTTTAGGGTTTCTTTAAGTGAAACGTCATAAACACTTAGAATTCCCCTTAAATGCTGTTTTTTCACTTAAGTAATCCCTTAAAAAGCGTTAAGTGTTGCATAAAACCCCTTAACGGTCATTTCCCTAAGTATAACTCAAGGTTTGGAAATCGTAACCTTAAGAGTAACGCGGACAAAAATAAGACAACATGGCTGAATTTATGAACCAGCTGAAGATCATTATGTGCCAAGAAGAGTTTTTAGGGATAGGGAGAACCCTTTGGACAATCTTAGCGATGAGAAATTGTTGCAAGAATACACCGATTTGACCATCACACATCGCAACCACTGACACTGAACACTTGCATACGTACATTTCTGAATGAGATGAAGAAAAACTCACAGAATTAAAGAAGTCGTTTGACGTTATAACAAGTCATTAATGTCTTTTAACTTATGTTTCATATAATAGAACTGAAGCTATAGATTGTGAATTTAAACATTTCTCGTTTAACAGCGGCTAAAGTCAGGAGGACTAGCCGAGGTGAGGCTGTTCCAGGCGGGATCTCACAACATCTTTAAATAGGCGCTATCTTTACAAATAAACCACAGATTTGAGCTTTACACAACTACATTCTCGACTGAACAACTCTTAAAACTACATTTCGTGACACAATAACAGTAGTATTTTTAAATTTCGCGGCCGCACACAACCACTATGAAAAGCGCAAAAGGACGCGCGTCAATTTCTCTTCAAACTCTTGCTTTATACGCGTGTCCATCTCGCTTTGGACGCGCAAATGCATTCAAAGTTCAAGCATCAAACTAGACATGAATTTTACATCCTATTCACGTTTGGTGTGAACGCAGCATTAGTGTTAGTGTTTTGCGTATCAATGGCAACAAGACTTTTATAACGTGAATCCAGGATCGCTGTCGTGAAACACTTCAATGTTTCCCTAAGAGAACCGTTTAAGAGATTATATGCAACACCCTTCAGTTATTCTCTTAGGTAAGGGGAAATCACCCCTTAAGTTCATACTTGAGGGAAAAACTTAAGGTGCTTTATGCAACCGGGCACAGGCCTTCTCGTCCAACATCACTAATGCGCTTCTAGAAGAGCTGAAGCTGTTAGAGCGACTCCATATTAAACCCTACGGATTGAGAATGGGAAAGCTCATGAGCATGTAAAGGCAGGCATCATCAAACATTTGGGAATATAGTGTATATTCTGTCTCTCAATACAAGTGATTTTCAACAAACTCTTTAGCACAACATGAGTAAAGTTCTCTCCCTGTAGGAACGCACTGGAAGGATACGACCGGCCGGATGGAGAGCTGGACGATTCTGTGTCCAACCTGCACAACCTGGTGCATGAGTTCCTGAGCGGGACCAGTGCTCTGGCCCACTCCGCCGCCAACGACCCCATCTTCCTGGTAACATAACACTCCAATGACAATCACATTCAGTCTGAACTCTCATCCTGGATCACCACATGCCTTCTCTCACGGCCGTACAGGTGCTTCACGCATTCACCGATGCCATATTTGAGGAATGGATGAGGCGTTCCCGGGAAAACGGCAGCTTTCCGGATGAGATGGCCCCCATTGGACACAACCGGCATTATAACATGGTTCCCTTCTTCCCACCGGTGACCAACGAGGAGATCTACGTGGCGTCTGAACAACTGGGATATTCCTACGCCGTTGATCTCGAAGGTAAGAAACATGCACACTGGATCATCTTTCATCATATTCATCAGAAAATGCACATTCTGTCATTATTTAGGCTGTCAGTCCAAACTCATACGCTGGTGTTTTGGAAGGAAAGTTGATTGTGACCACGACTGTCAAGCTCCGAATAAGACCTGGGGCAGGTTGCATAAACTGTTAAGACTAGTCTTACAAGTTAGACATACATTTTTTTCTTTAAGACTGTTCATAACTTTTAAAATCAGTTACATAAGAAACATAGACTGGCCTAATTTGATATGAAAAGTAAGACTGAATGCCACTTGCCTAACTGCTAGTGGCTCATACTAGATCTTAAGACACTGTCTTAAAATAATGGCTTAGTTTATGCAACTGGCCCCAGAACTTTCATTTTAAACCATTCAAAACTATTCGTAATTCTGAATCAACAATTGCTACTGTCAAAAGTTTGGAATAATATTTCTTTATGTTTCTGAAAGAGTCTCTTCTGCTCATGAATCTGATCACAACTCCAGTGAAATATTCCTCCAGTGTAGATCAGCTATTCTCTATGTGAATATCCACTCACCTAAAGGATTATTAGGAACACCTGTTCAATTTCTCATTAATGCAATTATCTAATCAACCAATCAGTTGCTTCAATGCATTTAGGGGTGTGGTCCTGGTCAAGACAATCTCCTGAACTCCACACTGAATGTCGGAATGGGAAAGAAAGGAGATTTAAGCAATTTTGAGCGTGGCATGGTTGTTGGTGCCAGACGGGCCGGTCTGAGTATTTCACAATCTGCTCAGTTACTGGGATTTTCACGCACAACCATTTCTAGGGTTTACAAAGAATGGTGTGAAAAGGGAAAAGCATCCAGTATGCGGCAGTCCTGTGGGAGAAAATGCCTTGTTGATGCTAGAGGTCAGAGGTCATGGGCCGACTGATTCAAGCTGATAGAAGAGCAACTTTGACTGAAATAACCACTCGTTACAACCGAGGTCTGCAGCAAAGCATTTGTGAAGCCACAACACACACAACCTTGAGGCGGATGGGCTACAACAGCAGAAGACCCCACCGGGTACCACTCATCTCCACTACAAATAGGAAAAAGAGGCGACAATTTGCACCAAAATTGGACAGTTGAAGACTGGAAAAATGTTGCCTGGTCTGATGAGTCTGGATTTCTGTTGAGACATTCAGATGGTAGAGTCAGAATTTGGCGTAAACAGAATGAGAACATGGATCCATCATGCCTTGTTCCCACTGTGCAGGCTGGTGGTGGTGGTGTAATGGTGTGGGGGATGTTTTCTTGGCACACTTTAGGCCCCTTAGTGCCAATTGGGCATGGTTTAAATGCCACCGCCTACCTGAGCATTGTTTCTGCCCATGTCCATCCCTTTATGAGCACCATGTCCCCATCCTCTGATGGCTACTTCCAGCAGGATAATGCACCGTCACAAAGCTCCAATCATTTCAAACTGGTTTCTTGAACATGACAATGAGTTCACTGGACTAAAATGGCCCCACAGTCTCCAGATCTCAACCCAATAGAGCATCTTTGGGATGTGGTGGAACGGGAGCTTCGTGTCCTGGATGTGCATCCCACAAATCTCCATCAACTGCAGATGCTCTCCTATCAATATGGGCCAACATTTCTAAAGAATGCTTTCAGCAGCTTGTTGAGTCAATGCCACGTAGAATTAAGGCAGTTCTGAAGGAGAAAGGGGTCAAACACAGTATTAGTGTGTGTTCCTAATAATCCTTTAGGTGAGTGTATAGTAAAGTGTCATTTATATGCAAGTATTCATTATTTTTTTATCTTAGCCCAGAACTTTTAAAAGGTTGTGTATCATGGATTCCACAGATATATAGAATATTATGTAATAATATTTTACTGTATTTCTGATCAAATAAATGCAGCTTTGGTGAGCAGAAGAGACTCTTTCAGAATCAATCGCAGTGATTCCAGGCGTTCTACGCTAGTGTGTGACGTGTGTGTGTGTGTGTCCAGAGACAGACGGCGGACCTGCTGTGTTTGTGTTGGGAAGCACACTGGGAGGAATCTTCCTCGGGCTGCTTCTGCTTCTGCTGCTGTACGTCCAGCGGAGGAGAAGACGCCAGTTCCAGCCTCTCCTGAGTGCAGACTTCACCAACACAAAATACACTGAGGAAGCTTAACCCTCAACACACACACTCCAGACACATCACACACTCCAGACACAAAACACACACGGATCACGGGCTCCTTCCCGAACCCTCACACACCCGTCCATGTCCCAGCTCACCAGAGGCGGACAGAACTTAAGTATTTTTACTTTCTACTCCAGTACATTTTTCAAGTATATATTTTATCAGTGCTTTTCTTTGGAAAACTTTTAATTAGGGCTGTCAAAAGATTAATCGCGATTAATCGCATCCAAAATAAAAGTTTGTGTTTACATAATATATGTGTGTGTACTTATATAAAACATTTATATTTATATATATATTATAGATTATATAAATGTATATATAGTATATACATGCAAATATTTCTTAAATATATACATGAATATGTGTGTATTTATATATAAATAATAATTAACAGAGTACACACACATATAAACACAAACTTTTATTTTGGATGCGATTAATCGCGATTAATCTTTTGACAGCCCTACTTTTAATTCACTACATTCCAAAACATAATTTATAAATGTCATACTTTTTACTGCACTACATTTCAAAAATAAAAGTTGTTTTTTTTTACCTTGAATACTTAATTACATTAAAAATATAGTACTTTCTTACCTGTACTCAAGTAAAATTTGAATTACTTTTACTTGAGTAAAAGTATACAATACTACATTTTTTATGTAATTAAGTATTAAATGATATTCAATATGAAACATGGTGCAGTAAAAAGTAAAATATTATGTTTTTGAAGGTTGTAAAGTAAAAGTTTTCCAAAGAAGAACACTGATAAAGTACATTTACTTGAAAAATAAAATTACTTGGATAGGAAAAATACTTAAGTACTCTCCGGGTTTGGAGAAAAGCAAACACTCAATGATGATTAAAACATTCAGTAAATCACAAACTATGATATTATCTGCTGTATTATTGTATCAGCTGGCATGAAATATCATACAAAGATGAGATGTGTATATAAATTATGCTTCAAAAGTGTGGGGTTTGTATTTTTTAAAGAAATTAATACTTTTATTCATCAGGGATGCATTAAATTGATCAAAAAAGTGTCAGTAAACACATTTATAATGTTATCTCAAATAAACTTTCTATTCATCAGAGACTCTTTCAGAAATCTCACAAGCCCAAATGTTTGAATAATAGCATGAATCTTTGATTAATGAGAAAATAGGGACAAATGAGAAATTCAAATTTAAAGAAGTGTATCATTCTTAATAAAAGATTACAGTTTTTTTCAATTGTTTACACGCAATTTTGAAAACAGTTCTTTTTGTCAAAATATAATCACAATTATCCAAACACCACACTCAATTAGCAAAATTCCTAGATTGTTTGCAAAATGACACTTCAGTCAAAACATATACACATATTTTTGAAATGCTATTTGTTTTCATTTAACCAACACAGTCATCAATGATCATACACTATTGCAGCCAGTTTCACACTGCTGTGATAAATAAAAAACACATTTGTAAAAAAAAAAAAAAAAAAATAGATTTTTAGCCAGACATTCTTACTGTATGTAAGAGATAATTTAGGTGACAAAAAATAGTGAGAAACTCACAACATTATTCATGATTTGTTTTGAGATAGGAGAATGTAGACAAATACTGTAGGCCTACTATAACCTTACTGCACAACACTTGATGCTGCAGACTGAATATTTCAAGTATTTATTTCAATACTTACAGTATTGTAAGTTACAGTAATCAACCAGCAATGATATCAATTACTGTAAACAAATAAAATCTATAGACAAATAAAAATTACTGCATGAATTACATTACATACACTTTGACTCTGAAGAAAAGTAAAGTAAAAGTAAACAGAAATGAAAGAAAACTCAAAGCAACAAGAATACTGCAACTATCCATCTCTCCGTCTGGCTGGATCAGGCCATAAGATTTCATCAACATCACAGGCTGTCTTCATTGGCAAGGCACCGTTGGAAGAATCGCCTTGTGTGACGAATCCACCCCTGCACTGAAGCTGCTTCAATAAGATCACATGCCTGTTCCATGGCCTGAATGAGGGGCAAACGGTCATAAGGCTGCAGGTCATATACCTTCCACCGCCACGCTGAAAAACATTCTTCTATAGGATTCAGGAAGGGGGAGTATGGGAGAAGGTAGAAAACTTCAAAATCAGGGTGATCATGGAACCAGTTCTGGACCAGAGCAGCCCGATGAAATGAGACATTGTCCCAAACGACAATGTACCGCATCTGGTCCACTTGGTGTAATGCTGTGACAATCTCATGCAATCGGTCAAGAAATGCAAGTATCAGATTTGCATTATAGGGTCCCAGATTTGCATGGTGGTGGAGGACCCCATTTTGTGTGATAGCAGCTCAAAGGGTGATGTTACCCCCTCGCTGCCCTGGCACATTGCTGATTGCCCTGTGCCCAATTACATTTCTCCCTCTTCTTCTTGTTTTTGCAAGGTTAAATCCAGCCTCATCCACATATATAAATTCATGTTGAATTTCAGCAGCATCCATTTGCAAGACTCTCTGAAACACATTAAAGAAAATAGGATGCTATTCAATATCTATAGCACAGTATTTTTTTTGTGACAGAACATTATGAGCAGTGCATGATACCACACCATAGTCAGATGAACAATGCATACCTCCACATACTCATTGCGCAGATGTTTCACTCTCTCTGAATTTCTGTCAAATGGTACCCGATACAGTTGCTTCATGTTTATTTGATTTTTTTTCGAGCTAATGTTGACAGAGAGACTCGTTGGATGTTATTGAAAATATTGTCATCATTGATGATATTGACTTGGATTTCTCGTAGCCTGATACAATTATTGGCCAAAACCATGTTCACAATGGCGGCCTCTTGTGCACGACTAAACATAGAGCCCCTTCCACCTCGGTGTCCTCGACCCGCAATCCTATGAAAAAAAAAAAAAGAGATTATATATATAGAGATATATAATCAAATATACTGTCAAATGTCACAGTAAACAATATTGATTATACAAGCTTCAGTTTCGATGTATACTGTGTGGTTAGCTTACCTGTTTTGTCGATGAAATGTCTGAATTACTGACGCAACAGTATTTCTGCTGAGATTTGGTTGAACTCTTTGTCCAGCTTCCATCAGTGTCAGTCCATGGTTGATAACATGGTCAATAAGTGTTGCACGGATTTCTCGAGTCAAATTTGGTCCTCGTCTTCTTTGTTCAGGTTCTATCACCTCTTCAAGTCCTTCTCTACCTCTTCCTCTACCTCTTCCTCTTTCTCCTCTTCCTCTACCTTCTTCTCCTCTTCCTCTACCTTCTTCTCCTCTACCTCTTCCTCTACCTCTTCCTTCTTCTCCTCTTCCTCTTCCTCTACCTTCTTCTCCTCTTCCTCTTCCTCTACCTCTTCCTTCTTCTCCTCTTCCTCCTCCTCCTTCTCCTCTTCCTCTACCTTCTCCTCTACCTATGCCTCTTCCTCTACCTCCTTCTCCTCTTCCTCCTTCTCCTCTTCCTCTTCCTCCTTCTCCTCTTCCTCTACCTTCTCCTCTACCTATGCCTCTTCCTCTACCTCCTTCTCCTCTTCCTCCTTCTCCTCTTCCTCTACCTTCTTCTCCTCTACCTATGCCTCTTCCTCTTCCTCCTTCTCCTCTTCCTCTACCTATGCCTCTTCCTCTACCTCCTTCTCCTCTTCCTCCTTCTCCTCTTCCTCTACCTTCTTCTCCTCTACCTATGCCTCTTCCTCTACCTCCTTCTCCTCTTCCTCTTCCTCCTTCTCCTCTTCCTCTACCTTCTTCTCCTCTACCTATGCCTCTTCCTCTACCTCCTTCTCCTCTTCCTCCTTCTCCTCTTCCTCTACCTTCTCCTCTACCTATGCCTCTTCCTCTACCTCCTTCTCCTCTTCCTCCTTCTCCTCTTCCTCTACCTTCTTCTCCTCTACCTATGCCTCTTCCTCTTCCTCCTTCTCCTCTTCCTCTACCTTCTTCTCCTCTACCTATGCCTCTTCCTCTACCTCCTTCTCCTCTTCCTCCTTCTCCTCTTCCTCTACCTCCTTCTCCTCTACCTATGCCTCTTCCTCTACCTCCTTCTCCTCTTCCTCTTCCTCCTTCTCCTCTTCCTCTACCTTCTTCTCCTCTACCTATGCCTCTTCCTCTACCTCCTTCTCCTCTTCCTCCTTCTCCTCTTCCTCTACCTCCTTCTCCTCTACCTATGCCTCTTCCTCTACCTCCTTCTCCTCTTCCTCTTCCTCCTTCTCCTCTTCCTCTACCTTCTTCTCCTCTACCTATGCCTCTTCCTCTACCTCCTTCTCCTCTTCCTCTACCTTCTCCTCTACCTATGCCTCTTCCTCTACCTCCTTCTCCTCTTCCTCTACCTTCTCCTCTACCTATGCCTCTTCCTCTACCTCCTTCTCCTCTTCCTCTACCTTCTCCTCTACCTATGCCTCTTCCTCTACCTCCTTCTCCTCTTCCTCCTTCTCCTCTTCCTCTACCTTCTCCTCTACCTATGCCTCTTCCTCTACCTCCTTCTCCTCTTCCTCTACCTTCTTCTCCTCTACCTATGCCTCTTCCTCTACCTCCTTCTCCTCTTCCTCTACCTTCTCCTCTACCTATGCCTCTTCCTCTACCTCCTTCTCCTCTTCCTCTACCTTCTTCTCCTCTACCTATGCCTCTTCCTCCTTCTCCTCTTCCTCTACCTTCTCCTCTACCTATGCCTCTTCCTCTACCTCCTTCTCCTCTTCCTCTACCTTCTCCTCTACCTATACCTCTTCCTCCTTCTCCTCTTCCTCCTTCTCCTCTTCCTCTACCTTCTCCTCTACCTATGCCTCTTCCTCTACCTCCTTCTCCTCTTCCTCTACCTTCTTCTCCTCTACCTATGCCTCTTCCTCCTTCTCCTCTTCCTCTACCTTCTCCTCTACCTATGCCTCTTCCTCTACCTCCTTCTCCTCTTCCTCTACCTTCTCCTCTACCTATGCCTCTTCCTCCTTCTCCTCTTCCTCCTTCTCCTCTTCCTCTACCTTCTCCTCTACCTATGCCTCTTCCTCTACCTCCTTCTCCTCTTCCTCTACCTTCTCCTCTACCTATGCCTCTTCCTCCTTCTCCTCTTCCTCCTTCTCCTCTTCCTCTACCTTCTCCTCTACCTATGCCTCTTCCTCTACCTCCTTCTCCTCTTCCTCTACCTTCTTCTCCTCTACCTATGCCTCTTCCTCTACCTCCTTCTCCTCTTCCTCTACCTTCTCCTCTACCTATGCCTCTTCCTCTACCTCCTTCTCCTCTTCCTCTACCTTCTCCTCTACCTATGCCTCTTCCTCTACCTCCTTCTCCTCTTCCTCTACCTCCTTCTAATCTTCCTCTACCTCCTTCTCCTCTTCCTCCTTCTCCTCTTCCTCTACCTTCTTCTCCTCTACCTATGCCTCTTCCTCTACCTCTACCTCCTTCTCCTCTACCTCTACCTCCTTCATCTCCTCTTTGAGCTCCCCCTCTCATTCTCACTCTTCTTCTTCTTCTAACTCCTTCCATTTTTGTTGAAGACAGGTGAACTCACCTGCTGCCTTTTATAGCACACCTGAGTGCTGCGTTTTCAAATTAGCACATGTGTGCTTCCACACCTGGTAGATGTGTTTATCCAATTCGTTCATTAGTGTGGTAATTGGCAATCCGGTGCTTTGTAATTACAAGGAAGTAACCTCACAATCCTTATCTGTGTCTAAGGTGTGAAAATGTGTGTAGAGTTTTACAAATCACTGTGTGTAATTTTTTGCAAAAAGGGTGAAGCAGACAATGGCCCTCATTTATCAATCTTGCGTACACCAATTTTCCAGCGTACACCTGGCGTACTCCCAAAACCACGGTGACTTTGAGATTTATCAATATGGAGGTTGGCGTACGGCACGCTCAAATCCTACACCAGCTCAGGAGGTGGTGTACGCACGTTTTGAGTTAGTGCGAAAATGCGCAGAAAAACAATTCCTAACACCACAAAACGCACTGACAAAGATATGCTATATTATGACCCACTGTAACAACAACAACAACAAATAAAGCCCTATTCGCACGGGATAAGTATTATCTGGGGACCTCGTGTGATTTAGAAATTACTCTCCCACATCTAAATTTTGCGTGGCGCATTCGCACGGGATAAACTGTGATTTTACTCGAATTTACTGACTTATCTCCCGGATATGATGTTACTTGAAAATGTTTTTTCGTTATATAGCTGTATGAAATTATAAACAGTCGTATCGATATCATTTTGATTGTTTTAGTAATACAAATAATTTCATATAATAACAATATACGACGGAAGATTCAGTTTCAAAGCTAATGTAAAAGTGCCCATTTAAGCGAGTTGTCATTGTACTGTTCTGTTTTTGTGTTTTTCATTAAGAATAATATTAAACTCACCATTCAAGCAATTACTCCCAAATTGTGCTCATTCTAAAGTGAAAGTAGTAGCCTATAATCCGCGCGGCCGCACGGGAAGTCATAACGGTGCGCATTATATGCAGCCTAGCTCCATTCTTCGTGAAAGATAAAGATAGAAATGCGCACAGGACACAAAAACCTTGCAAAAATTATATACGATCCGCCTAATCCCGGCCAAATAGATGCCGATTCGCACAGGACTAATATTATCACAGGACCTCGGTGTTCGGCGAAATATGGTAGGTCATTTGCGGGGGAATTTTTACTTTAGGCCTACATATTACAGACATGGCCGATTCGCACGGGATTAAGATCACAGACATTCTCTGCAATTATTACAAATCACCAGAGCTCCCCACATCCCGTGCGAATAGGGAAGTAATTATAAACTTAAGTGTTTATTTTTGTGCAACATGGACTTCAATGTTTAATTTGTGTGACTTTACCAAAGCATTTGATATGTATTCCTCCAGTTGCGAGCCTGTGCGCTTTACCTGACGTTGGTTAGGCCCGGCAGCTGCGCACGGACTGGGACTGAACATAATTCAGACTGACAAAATAATAAAAATGACATTCTTCTTCTTTTAAATAATAATAAAATAAATAATAATAATAACGAAATTCTTCTTCTAAATAACAATAAGCGTCATTAATAATACAAATCATAATAATAATAAGAATCTAACAAATTGTCATGCAATTATATAAATGTGAATGAATGGTACTCCACATCACATCATCATCACTTTTGTACACCCCAATACATGTGATGTGATACGAAATTAAATGCATATTATTTCAAAACACGTGCTGTAAAATAATGAATTGTGAGGTAATATCTCATCCAAAAAGCTATTTAAACTGGATTTCCACCGTACACCTTTTTGTGGGCGCCTTTAATCCCACTCTTTAAACTCCCAAATAAAACAATTTAGTTTTTTTTCCACTTCCCTGGTGATGGTCTCGATCTCCACGTCAGAGAAGTTTCGCTTCTTTGCCGTCTTCCGTGTATCCATGGCGTAAAATGAGGGCGTGGAGGAGGCGGAGACTTGAATATATAGGGGCGTGTTATTCTAATGACGATCGTTTTCAGCCACGGCATTATCAAGGGCAGGTATTGCGTACGCCTGGATTTCAGAGGTGCGCACAGCTTCATAAATCAGGCGGTGAGAGGAGTGTAAGCATAATCTTACGCCAACATATACGCCCGTTTCTACGCAAGATTGATAAATGAGGGCCATTGTGTGTAATGTTGTGCAAATCTGTGGAGGTGTTTTGCTCATTGGAGTAAAGTTTTGCTAATTGTGTGGAAATTTTAATTTTAGTGTGTAAACAATCGTAAAAAACTGTAATTGTTTACTGTGTGCGTTATTTTCATAACTCAACATTACAGATACATTTCTGCTTTACTACGGTAAAGGTCAAACTTCTGTGCCACTGGCTTTAGAGTAAGAGTTCATAGAAAAAGAAATGCACCCTTTACTCTTTACAGAAGTTCATCCGAGTCACATGATGCTTAAAGAGGAGATTAAACTGAGCTCAGTCATGTGAGCGATCGCTCTGAAGAACACTGATCTGAGATCTGCAGAGGTCACTCACTGTGAAACACAAGCGGACAATCACAACATTTACATTTGTGGGGGGAATTATTCCTGGGAATGAAAACTCCTGAACACTTCATATAAACATTTGAATTTAAAAGTAAACTTTTGTCTGGATTCTATGCCCAAATCAGCCACTGTCAGGCACATTGAGCTCTTCTTCACACAACAAACACTCTGTCAAAATACTTTTGCTTCTTATAACAAATCTTTACAAACACATATTTTTTCTGCACAAATGTATGTCAACATTGTGAGATGGAAACTTAGAATTCGGAGAAAAATTTCAACATTTCGAGATGTAAACTTAGAATTGGAGAAAAATGTCAACATTTCGAGATGTAAACTTAGAATTTGGAGAAAACTATTCAACATTGTGAGATGGAAACTTAGAATTATGAGAAACATTTTAACATTTCGAGATGTAAACTTAGAATTGGAGAAAAATGTCAACATTTCGAGATGTAAACTCAGAATTTGGAGAAAACTATTCAACATTGTGAGATGGAAACTTAGAATTTGGAGAAAAATTTCAACATTTCGAGATTTAAACTCAGAATTTGGAGAAAAATATTCAACATTTCGAGATGTAAACTCAGAATTTGGAGAAAACTATTCAACATTGTGAGATGGAAACTTAGAATTTGGAGAAAAATATTCAACATTTCGAGATGTAAACTTAGAATTTGGAGAAAAATATTCAACATTTCGAGATGTAAACTCAGAATTTGGAGAAAAATATTCAACATTGTGAGATGGAAACTTAGAATTTGGAGAAAAATTTCAACATTTCGAGATTTAAACTCAGAATTTGGAGAAAAATATTCAACATTTCGAGATGTAAACTCAGAATTTGGAGAAAAATATTCAACATTGTGAGATGGAAACTTAGAATTCTGAGAAAAATTTCAACATTTCGAGATGTAAACTTATAATTCAGAGAAAAATGTTGACATGTTGACTAAAAAGTTAGAATTGTGAGAGATGTTTTTTACAAGCATCTTTCTTTGCTGCACAAAGTTGATGAATTCATGTTTACACACCAACATCTGTGTCATGCAGTAATATTAGGAAAGCAAGCAACTGAATCAAAACATAAAGAGACAGAGATATCGCCTGTTTGACCATGAAACTGATGTTGATTTAAAGGAAGCTTTATGTTTCTTCATTCATAACCTGTTTTGACACATTCAAGATTTTCTTTTTCATTTGTAAATAGTCACTTGAGCTTTTCACAATGAGAGGACTGAACTCCAATTAGATAAAGCTACAGTACGGATAATTTGAACAGTTTTTATTGTTTGTTTTAATTGTGTCCTGATTTGTTCAAAATATCTTCATGGTTTTTAGTTAGCAGATTATTTCTATATACATGTCCCTGTATTATCCCTGTGTTATAGATAATAAAAACAAGGAGCATTGCACGTTAATATGAAAGTGCTCACATTACATTCTCAAATCATCTGGGCGAAACGCAGTAAATAATCCAGATCACTGTAAAAAACTGCACAAAATATCACTTTCTTAATCAGTATTTTAGTTTTTTTTTCCAGTAAAATATCATCATAACCTTACAACAAGATTAATTTTAGATTGAAAAAATACATATCATGAAGTATATTTATTTCTCCTCTTCAACAAACTCTATGAAACTATGAAATCTGACTGAAATGAGTGCTTTAAAAAAACTATTTGTCAATGGTGTAAGAAACGCAAATGTAACTAAACAATCTTGCTTATTAAAACTATTCTCCATTAAGGATATACTATATATTTGGTAGAAAAAAATTCTGATTAAGAAAATGAGTTTTGCAGCGCAAGTGTACATATTAAGAATAATGATACTGAAAGGTAAGTGCAAAAAAAAAGTATAGCAAAGGAAAACTGAAGTAACATTACAATCTTCTAAAAACAAAAATAACACCATTCATAACAATAACTGGATCCTCCACTGACAGATTCACACTGATGTGTCAACTTTCATAAAGCTGTTAGTGGGAGGGATATATTAGGCAGCAAGTGAACATGTTGTCCTCAGAGTTGATGTGTTAGAAGACATCCACTGCGGTCAGCCAAAAGCTTTATGTTCCATTAATGTTTTCAGAAAGGGTTTAATATATTACACACACTACCGGTTAAACGTTTGGGCTCGGTGAGACTTCTTAATGTTTCTCTTCTGCTCATGAATCTGATCATAACTCCAGTGAAATATTCCTCCAGTGTAGATCAGCTGTTCTCTGTGTGAATATATAGTAAAGTGTGATTTATTCCTGAATTACTCCAGTCTTCAGTGTCACATGACCCTTCACTAATCATTCTCATATGAGGATTTATGATTATTATCAGTTCATATTTCTGTGGAAACTGATACATTTGATTTTGATTTGAAAAGAACAATCTTTAATGACATAAATACATGTCTTTACTGGCACTTTTGATCAGTTTAATGCTGAATAAAAGCATTCATTTCTTTTTTTTAAATCTTACCAAACCCAAACATTAAACGGTAGTGTATGCTCAACCAGATTTCATCAGCTTTTTAAACTAGCCTCTTCTGTGTGAAAATGTTCAAGATCCGTGTGAGAAAAACACAAGAGAATCGTTCTCTCATTATTTCCTCAGAAGAATCTTCTGCATTGACTGTCCATCTCCAGATAAAGGATGGTGTGAGAGAGTAAATGACGACAGTTTTAGTTTTTGGGTGAAGTAACCATTGAATCTGTGATACTGGACATCGCTCATACATCAGGCATGTGATGCGTCCGAGCTCCTGAAGACCGTCCGGCCGCTGGAGATCTTCAGTGTGTGTGTGTGTGTGTGTGTGTGTGTGTGAGCGGACACTATCTCCAGCACAGGGCCAGCACACTGAAGAGCAGCAGCAGGACGTCCGGCCGGACGCTGGAGATCTTCAGTGTGTGTGTGTGTGTGTGTGTGTGTGTGAGCGGACACTATCTCCAGCACAGGGCCAGCACACTGAAGAGCAGCAGCAGGACGTCCGGCCGGACGCTGGGTGCTGGAGACGCTGGAGACTCGTCCCGGTTCTCGGCCTCCAGGACAGGCGGGTCGGTCATGAAGGAGTCCGAGTCTGAGACGCCGGAGCCGGAGCCGGAGCCGCTGCTCTCTTCATCTGAGACGGAGACAAATGTTCAAACTAGAGTCCTGCATTTCTGCCTGAGCCCGACGGGCCCCGACTCTTTCACGCCCCTAGGGCCGGCTTCGGGACAATTTTCCCGTCATACCTCAAACGCGGGCCGGGCTTCGGGCCTTTTTAGGCTTCTCCTTCATTTTATATTTTAGACATTCAATAATTAAAAGAAACAATGAGATGAGCTGCGCTAGTGGAAACAACATGAGACCATGATATCGCGAGTCCGCAACTGTCAAGACTGACTCAGTGTTTAGAGGACGGCATACGCAACACACATCCGCAAATGAGTAAAGCAAACACGCAAACTGCTGAAACTGA
Organism: Gobio occitaniae; assembly: GCA_033150135.1. Taxonomy (NCBI): domain Eukaryota; kingdom Metazoa; phylum Chordata; class Actinopteri; order Cypriniformes; family Gobionidae; genus Gobio; species Gobio occitaniae. The sequence continues at coordinate 27,741 of JARQWZ010006506.1, forward strand.
AAATAAGCTAAGAGATGCTCAAAAACACAACCAGCTTCATTCAAACTAATGAGACTAAAGGGACTTTAACTCCGTTAAATGTGCATATAGCGCGGGAATTGAAGATCGGATTTATATTCATTTCGCGGAGAGGTGTAAGGCAAGACAACCTGCATGTTTTTTTATTTTTATTATTTGTTTAGATTGTGTAGCCCATTTCGTTGTGATCTGCCTGCCTCATCTTGTCAAAAATGCCCTATTTTAATGGCTGCAACGAATGTGTAATAGGAGGATAATAAAAAACACAGGCTCCAGTCGGACTGGGGCTATTCATTTTGATGAGCTGTTGGACACGGGCTCTAGTTCAAAGCTCTGGCTCAGAAAAACTGGGCTTCAGTTGTAACTTCTCTAGCAGTGCACACACACCAGAAGAGTAAAACTAGCGGTGTATAGCGTGTGGGACTTACTGGAGTCCTGGAAGTAGAGGTCGTTCCCGTCATAAGCGTTCTTCAGCTTGTTGCTCATCACCCGGAGAGCCAGGATCTGCTGTCGGATGAGGGCGTCCGGTCGGGAAGCGTTCGCGCTGACCTCTGGGTCATTCTCCTGATGGGTCTGTCCATCCGTCTGAACCTCAGGGACGAATCTGGAACAAAACAACTGGAGTTTTCATTTACACATTTACACATTTCTAAAATGACCATTTCAACTATAGTGCGTTTAACTTCCTGTTACAGTATCACAGTAAAATCATCTCTACAATACAATTAAATGAAAATTTAGTTAAAATTAAATAGAATATTTAAATATTAAAAACATTAAGTATCAATATGTTCATTAATATAATCTGCACACATGAATATGCTCATTAATATAATCTGCACATGAATATGCTCATAAATATAATCTGCACTCATGAATATGCTCATTAATATAATCTGCACTCATGAATATGCTCATGAATATAATCTGCACACATGAATATGCTCATTAATATAATCTGCACACATGAATATGCTCATTAATATAATCTGCACTCATGAATATGCTCATGAATATAATCTGCACATGAATATGCTCATTAATATAATCTGCACTCATGAATATGCTCATGAATATAATCTGCACATGAATATGCTCATTAATATAATCTGCACTCATGAATATGCTCATTAATATAATCTGCACTCATGAATATGCTCATTAATATAATCTGCACTCATGAATATGCTCATTAATATAATCTGCACTCATGAATATGCTCATTAATATAATCTGCACATGAATATGCTCATTAATATAATCTGCACTCATGAATATGCTCATGAATATAATCTGCACATGAATATGCTCATAAATATAATCTACACACATTAATATGCTCATTAATATAATCTGCACTCATGAATATGCTCATTAATATAATCTACACACATGAATATGCTCATTAATATAATCTGCACTCATGAATATGCTCATTAATATAATCTGCACTCATGAATATGCTCATGAATATAATCTGCACATGAATATGCTCATAAATATAATCTGCACTCATGAATATGCTCATGAATATAATCTGCACACATGAATATGCTCATTAACATAATCTGCACTCATGAATATGCTCATGAATATAATCTGCACACATGAATATGCTCATGAATATAATCTGCACACATGAATATGTTCATGAATAAAATCTGGACACATGAATATGCTAATGAATATAATCTGCACTCATGAATATGCTCATTAATATAATCTGCACTCATGAATATGCTCATTAATATAATCTGTACACATGAATATGCTTATGAATATAATCTGCACACATGAATATGCTCATTAACATAATATGCACTCATGAATATGCTCATGAATATAATCTGCACTCATGAATATGCTCATTAATATAATCTGCACTCATGAATATGCTCATGAATATAATCTGCAATCAAGAATATGCTCATTAATATAATCTGCACTCATGAATATGCTCATTAATATAATCTGCACACATGAATATGCTCATTAATATAATCTGTACACATGAATATGCTCATGAATATAATCTGCACACATGAATATGCTCATTAATATAATCTGCACTCATGAATATGCTCATGAATATAATCTGCACTCATGAATATGCTCATTAACATAATCTGCACTCATGAATATGCTCATTAATATAATCTGCACACATGAATATGCTCATTAACATAATCTGCACTCATGAATATGCTCATGAATATAATCTGCACACATGAATATGCTCATGAATATAATCTGCACACATGAATATGTTCATGAATAAAATCTGGACACATGAATATGCTAATGAATATAATCTGCACTCATGAATATGCTCATTAATATAATCTGCACTCATGAATATGCTCATTAATATAATCTGTACACATGAATATGCTCATGTATATAATCTGCACACATGAATATGTTCATGAATAAAATCTGCACACATGAACATGCTAATGAATATAATCTGCACTCATGAATATGCTCATTAATATAATCTGCACTCATGAATATGCTCATGAATATAATCTTCACTCGTGAATATGCTCATTAACATAATCTGCACACATGAATATGCTGCTGAATATAATCTGCACTCATGAATATGCTCATTACTCATTAACATAATAAGCACTCATGAATATGCTCATGAATATAATCTGCACTCATGAATATGCTCATTAACATAATCTGCACTCATGAATATGCTCATTAATATAATCTGCACACATGAATATGCTCATTAATATAATCTGCACTCATGAATATGCTCATGAATATAATCTGCACACATGAATATGCTCATGAATATAATCTGCACACATGAATAAAATCTGCACACATGAATATGCTCATGAATATAATCTGCACACATGAATATGCTCATCAATATAATCTGCACTCATGAATATGCTCATGAATATAATCTGCACTCATGAATATGCTCATGAATATAATCTGCACTCATGAATATGCTCATTAATATAATCTGCACTCATGAATATGCTCATTAATATAATCTGTACACATGAATATGCTTATGAATATAATCTGCACACATGAATATGCTCATTAACATAATATGCACTCATGAATATGCTCATGAATATAATCTGCACTCATGAATATGCTCATTAACATAATCTGCACTCATGAATATGCTCATTAATATAATCTGCACACATGAATATGCTCATTAATATAATCTGCACTCATGAATATGCTCATGAATATAATCTGCACACATGAATATGCTCATGAATATAATCTGCACACATGAATATGCTCATTAACATAATCTGCACACATGAATATGCTGCTGAATATAATCTGCACTCATGAATATGCTCATTACTCATTAACATAATCTGCACTCATGAATATGCTCATGAATATAATCTGCACTCATGAATATGCTCATTAACATAATCTGCACTCATGAATATGCTCATTAATATAATCTGCACACATGAATATGCTCATTAATATAATCTGCACTCATGAATATGCTCATGAATATAATCTGCACACATGAATATGCTCATGAATATAATCTGCACACATGAATAAAATCTGCACACATGATTATGCTGATGAATATAATCCGCACACATGAAAATGTTCATGAATAAAATCTGCACACATGAATATGCTCATGAATATAATCTGCACACATGAATATGCTCATCAATATAATCTGCACTCATGAATATGCTCATGAATATAATCTGCACTCATGAATATGCTCATGAATATAATCTGCACTCATGAATATGCTCATGAATATAATCTGCACTCATGAATATGCTCATGAATATAATCTGCACTCATGAATATGCTCATCAATATAATCTGCACTCATGAATATGCTCATCAATTTAATCTGCACTCATGAATATGCTCATCAATATAATCTGCACTCATGAATATGCTCATGAATATAATCTGCACTCATGAATATGCTCATCAATATAATCTGCACTCATGAATATGCTCATGAATATAATCTGCACTCATGAATATGCTCATTAATATAATCTGCACTCATGAATATGCGCTTGAATATAATCTTGAATATAATCTGCACTCATGAATATGCTCATTAATATAATCTGCACACATGAATATGCTCATTAATATAATCTGCACTCATGAATATGCTCATGAATATAATCTTGAATATAATCTGCACTCATGAATATGCTCATTAATATAATCTGCACTCATGAATATGCTCATGAATATAATCTTGAATATAATCTGCACTCATGAATATGCTCATTAATATAATCTGCACACATGAATATGCTCATTAATATAATCTGCACTCATGAATATGCTCATTAATATAATCTGCACTCATGAATATGCTCATGAATATAATCTGCACTCATGAATATGCTCATGAATATAATCTGCACTCATGAATATGCTCATGAATATAATCTGCACTCATGAATATGCTCATGAATATATTACCTGCCCTGCTCATGTCCGTTCCAGCAGTTCTCGTCCTCAGGGCCGCCCGCCGCCGCCACATGCTCCTCCTCACAGATGGACACAGGAAGTGATGACCAGAACTTCCTGAACTGCTTCAACTTGTCCTTGATGTCCGTCACCTGATGATGAGAACATTCACAGACACAAATAATTACATTACATTATTCCAGTGTTTTACTATCATTGAGATACTTTTATAGTCTTTATTAATAGTTTGGATTAGTTTTTATTTGTATATTTTCCGTTTTCAAAAGTTTTAGTAATATTTTTATCTTTTTATTAGGTTTCAGCCAATCAAGACCAAAGCCTCAGTGCACATGAAGTGTGTGTGTGTGTGTGTGTTTGTGTGTGTGTGTGTGTTGCTCCTCCGTCAGCACTAGAGGGAGCAGCTGCTCAGACACACATCCTCCAGGCCAGGAATCAGGAACGCTCCTCATAATGAGGGAGGACTGATAATGTAAGAATGATTTATACTATGCTCTACAGACCCTGATCCTGCAAGACGTTAGGAAAAAATGAAATAAACACTGATAAATATATAATAATTCATATGTCCAGCTGCTTTGCTCAGTCACATGCAACGTCGCATGAAATATAGCACAAAATTATTGAATATTGAATACTGAACATGACAAAATACACTGAATACTCTTATTCTTTAAGAACGCATTAAACTGATAAAGTGACAGTAAAGACAATTATAATGTTACAAAGATTCTATATCCTGAAAAATATCATGTATAACTGTCTCTCACTGACAGCCATTCTGACAAACTGATAAATATACACTCAAACACACACACACACACACACACACACACACATACATACACACACACACACATACACACACACATACATACAAACATACATACATACATACACACACACACACACACACACACACACACACACACACACACACACACACACACACACACACACACACACACACACACACACACACACACACACACACACACAAACACACACACACACACACAAACACACACACACACACACACACACACACACACACACACACATACACACATACATACATACACACACACACACACACACACACACACACACACACAACACACAAACACACACACACACACACACACACACACGTACACGCAGCGCTTCAGAAGCGGATCTATAGGGCGTATAACTGAAGAAGTGTAGAGATGTTGTATTTCTGCTACGGATCAATGTTTGATAAACGTTTGTCAGGCTGTAATCAGCAAACACAGAAAATGCTTTAAATAAACACAATCTAAACAAACATAACCTCGTCATGTTTATGTTGTGCGGTAAGGCCTCAGACTGATCATTACGCTCATGATGTGTTTGAGCTCCAGTGAGTGAAACATGCTTACAAAAGATCAACTTAATTCTGTGTTCAACAGTTATGATATCAGTGCATTCCACATTTAACCTACACACACAACTATACACATGTATCTTTAAAAACATCAATCAAAGCTAAACACACTCCTTTGACTACAGTGTGTGTGTATATATATATATATATATATTATATATTTACATATAATAAATATTTTAGTTTGCTTCAGTGAACGCTATTTAAATGTTTGATCATTATTTTAAACGATGTAAAAACACCCCAAAAATGAGGCGTGTTGCAAACATTGTGATATATATAATAAATATATGAATATAACATGAAAAGCTCGCATAATATTGAGTTTGACTCCCAGACCAGAGCCTCATCCACACACTGACCTTAGCCTCGCCCACACACTGACCTGAGCCTCACCCACACACTGACCTGAGCCTCGCCCACACACTGACCTGAGCCTCACCCACACACTGACCTGAGCCTCGCCCACACACTGACCTTAGCCTCGCCCACACACTGACCTGAGCCTCACCCACACACTGACCTGAGCCTCACCCACACACTGACCTGAGCCTCATCCACACACTGACCTGAGCCTCACCCACACACTGACCTGAGCCTCATCCACACACTGACCTGAGCCTCACCCACACACTGACCTGAGCCTCACCCACACACTGACCTGAGCCTCGCCCACACACTGACCTTAGCCTCGCCCACACACTGACCTGAGCCTCACCCACACACTGACCTGAGCCTCACCCACACACTGATCTGAGCCTCATCCACACACTGACCTGAGCCTCACCCACACACTGACCTGAGCCTCACCCACACACTGACCTGAGCCTCGCCCACACACTGACCTGAGCCTCGCCCACACACTGACCTGAGCCTCGCCCACACACTGACCTTAGCCTCGCCCACACACTGACCTGAGCCTCGCCCACACACTGACCTGAGCCTCGCCCACACACTGACCTGAGCCTCGCCCACACACTGACCTGAGCCTCACCCACACACTGACCTGAGCCTCACCCACACACTGACCTGAGCCTCGCCCACACACTGACCTTAGCCTCGCCCACACACTGACCTGAGCCTCGCCCACACACTGACCTGAGCCTCATCCACACACTGACCTGAGCCTCACCCACACACTGACCTGAGCCTCACCCACACACTGACCTGAGCCTCGCCCACACACTGACCTGAGCCTCTCCCACACACTGACCTGAGCCTCACCAACACACTGACCTGAGCCTCGCCCACACACTGACCTGAGCCTCACCCACACACTGACCTGAGCCTCACCGACACACTGACCTGAGCCTCGCCCATACACTGACCTGAGCCTCACCCACACACTGACCTGAGCCTCGCCCACACACTGACCTGAGCCTCGCCCACACACTGACCTGAGCCTCACCCACACACTGACCTGAGCCTCGCCCACACACTGACCTGAGCCTCGCCCACACACTGACCTGAGCCTCACCCACACACTGACCTGAGCCTCACCCACACACTGACCTGAGCCTCGCACACACACACTGACCTGAGCCTCGCCCCCACACACTGACCTGAGCCTCACCCACACACTGACCTGAGCCAGACCCAAACACTGACCTGAGCCTCGCCCACACACTGACCTGAGCCTCGCCCACACACTGACCTGAGCCTCGCCCACACACTGGCCTGAGCCTCACCAACTGACCTGAGCCTCGCCCACACACTGACCTGATCCTCGCCCACACACTGACCTGAGCCTCGCCCACACACTGACCTGAGCCTCACCCACACACTGACCTGAGCCTCGCCCACACACTGACCTGAGCCTCACCCACACACTGACCTGAGCCTGACCCACACACTGACCTGAGTCTCACCAACACACTGATCTGAGCCTCACCCACACACTGACCTCAGCCCGACCCAAACACTGACCTGAGCCTCGCCCACACACTGACCTGAGCCTCGCCCACACACTGACCTGAGCCTCGCCCACACACTGGCCTGAGCCTCACCAACTGACCTGAGCCTCGCCCACACACTGACCTGATCCTCGCCCACACACTGACCTGAGCCTCGCCCACACACTGACCTGAGCCTCATCCACACACTGACCTGAGCCTCACCCACACACTGACCTGAGCCTCGCCCACACACTGACCTGAGCCTCACCCACACACTGACCTGAGCCTCGCCCACACACTGACCTGAGCCTCGCCCACACACTGACCTGAGCCTCGCCCACACACTGACCTGAGCCTCGCCCACACACTGACCTGAGCCTCTCCCACACACTGACCTGAGCCTCGCCCACACACTGACCTGAGCCTCGCCCACACACTGACCTGATCCTCGCCCACACACTGACCTGAGCCTCGCCCACACACTGACCTGATCCTCGCCCACACACTGACCTGATCCTCACCCACACACTGACCTGAGCCTCGCCCACACACTGACCTGAGCCTCACCCACACACTGACCTGAGCCTCACCCACACACTGACCTGAGTCTCACCCACACACTGACCTGAGCCTCACCCACACACTGACCTGAGCCTCACCCACACACTGACCTGAGCCTCACCCACACACTGACCAGAGCCTCATCCACACACTGACCTGAGCCTCATCCACACACTGACCTTAGCCTCGCCCCCACACTGACCTGAGCCTCACCCACACACTGACCTGAGCCTCACCCACACACTGACCTGAGCCTCACCCACACACTGACCTGAGTCTCACACACACACTGACCTGTGCCTCACACACACACTGACCTGTGCCTCACCCACACACTGACCTGAGCCTCGCCCACACACTGACCTGAGCCTCATCCACACACTGACCTGAGCCTCGCCCACACACTGACCTGAGCCTCGCCCACACACTGACCTGAGCCTCGCCCACACACTGACCTAAGCCTCGCCCACACACTGACCTGAGCCTCGCCCACACACTGACCTGAGCCTCACCTACACACTGACCTGAGCCTCGCCCACACACTGACCTGAGCCTCACCTACACACTGACCTGAGCCTCACCAACACACTGACCTGATCCTCACCCACACACTGACCTGAGCCTCACCCACACACTGACCTGAGCCTCGCCCACACACTGACCTGAGCCTCGCCCACACACTGACCTGAGCCTCGCCCACACACTGACCTTAGCCTCGCCCACACACTGACCTGAGCCTCACCCACACACTGACCTGAGCCTCGCACACACACACTGACCTGAGCCTCGCCCCCACACACTGACCTGAGCCTCACCAACACACTGATCTGAGCCTCACCCACACACTGACCTGAGCCCGACCCAAACACTGACCTGAGCCTCGCCCACACACTGACCTGAGCCTCGCCCACACACTGACCTGAGCCTCGCCCACACACTGGCCTGAGCCTCACCAACTGACCTGAGCCTCGCCCACACACTGACCTGAACCTCGCCCACACACTGACCTGAGCCTCATCCAAACACTGACCTGAGCCTCACCCACACACTGACCTGAGCCTCGCCCACACACTGACCTGAGCCTCATCCACACACTGACCTGAGCCTCACCCACACACTGACCTGAGCCTCGCCCACACACTGACCTGAGCCTCACCCACACACTGACCTGAGCCTCGCCCACACACTGACCTGAGCCTCGCCCACACACTGACCTGAGCCTCACCCACACACTGACCTGAGCCTCGCCCACACACTGACCTGAGCCTCTCCCACACACTGACCTGAGCCTTGCCCACACACTGACCTGAGCCTCGCCCACACACTGACCTGATCCTCGCCCACACACTGACCTGAGCCTCGCCCACACACTGACCTGATCCTCGCCCACACACTGACCTGATCCTCGCCCACACACTGACCTGAGCCTCGCCCACACACTGACCTGAGCCTCACCCACACACTGACCTGAGCCTCTCCCACACACTGACCTGAGCCTCACCCACACACTGACCTGAGCCTCGCCCACACACTGACCTGAGCCTCTCCCACACACTGACCTGAGCCTCGCCCACACACTGACCTGAGCCTCGCCCACACACTGACCTGAGCCTCGCCCAAACACTGACCTGAGCCTCGCCCAAACACTGACCTGAGCCTCGCCCACACACTGGAAGCGCAGAAAAATGGAGCGCAGCTGGAAGAAAACAAAATTAGAGGTATTTCGTAATTCGTGGAAAGAGCATATGATCACATACAGAAAGGCCGTAAAAACTGCTAGATCTGCTTATTTCTCAACTCTCTTGGAAGAAAACAAACACAACCCAAGATATTTATTCGATACAGTTGCTAAATTAACCAAAAATAAAGCTTCAACTTCTGATGATTGTAAACAGCACAGCAGTAATGACTTTATGAACTTCTTCACATGTAAGATTGATAATATTAGGAAAAATGTTTTAACCATGCAGCCGTCTAATACAGCATCACATCAGACAGAGCATTGTAGTGTCACTGAGGAAAAATTACACTCATTCACTGCTATAGGAGAAGAAGAATTGGCTAAACTCGTTAAATCATCAAAATCGACAACATGTATGCTCGACCCTATACCAACTAGGCTATTAAAAGAGATGCTACCAGAGGTCATAGATCCTCTTCTGAATATCATTAATTCATCTTTGTCATTAGGATATGTACCGAAAACTTTTAAGTTGGCTATTATTAAACCACTCATTAAAAAACCGCAACTTGATCCTACAGATTTAGTCAATTATAGACCAATCTCAAATCTACCCTTTCTGTCAAAAATACTTGAAAAGGCAGTGTCTTCACAATTATGTTCCTTTTTAGAAAGAAATGGTATCTGTGAGGATTTCCAGTCAGGATTTAGACCGTATCATAGCACTGAGACTGCTCTCATCAGAGTTACAAATGATTTGCTCTTATCATCCGATCGTGGCTGTTTCTCTCTATTAGTGTTACTCGATCTTAGCGCTGCATTTGATACTATCGACCACAACATTCTTTTGAATAGACTCGAAAATTATGTAGGTATTAGTGGAATTGCATTATCATGGTTTAAATCATACCTATGCGACCGTTATCAGTTTGTAGTAGTAAATGAAGATATGTCACACCGATCGCAAGTTCAGTATGGAGTACCACAAGGCTCAGTGCTAGGACCGCTACTCTTCACCCTGTACATGCTACCACTGGGAGATATCATTAGGAAGCATGGCGTTAGTTTTCATTGTTATGCTGACGATACTCAGCTCTATATTTCTTCACGCCCTGAAGAAACTTACCAATTCACAAGATTAACGGAATGCATAGCTGATATAAAACATTGGATGACTGGTAATTTCCTGTAACTCAATTCAGAAAAAACTGAATTTTTAATTATTGGACAAAAAAGCTCCACAAGTAGTAACCTAGAATACTGTCTAACACTTGATGGCTGTTCTGTCAAGTCCTCGTCGTCAGTGAGGAACCTGGGTGTGCTCTTTGATACCAATCTTTCGTTTGAAAGCCACGTTTCTAGCATCTGTAAAACTGCTTTCTACCATCTTAAAAATATATCTAAATTACGGCACATGCTCTCAATGCAAAATGCTGAACAGTTAGTTCATGCGTTCATGACCTCAAGGTTAGATTATTGTAATGCTCTACTGGGTGGTTGCCCTGCTCGCTTAATAAATAAACTCCAGCTGGTCCAAAACGCAGCAGCTCGAGTTCTTACTAGAACCAGGAAGTATGACCATATTAGCCCAGTTCTGTCAACACTGCACTGGCTGCCTATTAAACATCGCATACATTTTAAAATCTTACTTATTACTTACAAAGCACTAAATGGTTTAGCTCCCCAATACTTGAGCGAGCTCTTAACATATTATACTCCATCACGTCTACTGCGGTCTCAAAATTCTGGCCAGTTGATCATACCGAGAATATCCAAATCAACTGCAGGCGGTCAATCGTTTTCCTATTTAGCACCTAAACTCTGGAACAGTCTTCCTAACATTGTTCGGGAAGCAGACACACTCTGTCAGTTTAAATCTAGACTAAAAACACATCTCTTTACTGTGGCATACACATAAAACACTTTTTCAATGAAATGATTGTTAGGCTGCATTAACTAGGTCAGCCGGAACCGGGAACACTTCCCATAACACCTGATGTACTCGTTACATCATCAGAAGAATGGCATCTACGCTAATGATAGTCTCTCTGTTTTATCCCGAGGTTTACTGCAGTCAGCCGGATCCGGGCCGTATCCAGTTCAGATGGTGGACCTGCGCCCAGAGAAGACCAACACAGGACCCTGAAGTGTCTGAGAGACCGTGATTAGACTCCCCCTGCAACTGCCTCATCGACACGGCATCTCAATAAACCCGTCTCCGGCGTGTTGACTCAGATTGTTCGAATATTACAATTAAATAATACTTAAATCGATATGTCATCCTCAATAAACCCGTCTCCAGCGTGTTGCCTCCGATCATTCGAATATTGCACTTTAATAATTATTTAATCAACATCATCCTCAATAAACCCGTCTCCAGCATGTTGCCCCCGGTCCCTCGAATATTCTGATCTATTATGACCTCCGAGCTGTAAAACTGCCAGAATAATAATAATAATAATACGCTGTTTGTTAATTGGCCAGAGGAGAACTGCCCCCCCGACTGAGCCTGGTTTCTCCCAAGGTTTATTTTTCTCCATTAGGTCTCCTAATGGGGTTTTGGTTTTCTTGCCACTGTTGCCTCTGGCTTGGCTTGCTCAGTTGGGGACACTAAATTTTTCAACTAAACATCGAAATACATCTAAATAATAAACTAAATTAACCATTTAAACTAAATTACTGATCAAATTATTGATCTAAAGCCCACACTGTCACTGTATGATACTTGAAATTTTTCCAGAATGGCTATACAGCTGAATAAAATTATGCTGCATTATTTTCCTGTTTAACACTGTAAAGCTGCTTTGAAACAATCTACATTGTTAAAAGCGCTATATAAATAAAGTTGACTTGACTTGACTTGACTTGACCTGAGCCTCACCCACACACTGACCTGAGCCTCGCCCACACACTGGCCTAAGCCTCACCAACTGACCTGAGCCTCGCCCACACACTGACCTGAGCCTCGCCCACACACTGACCTGAGCCTCACCCACACACTGACCTGAGCCTCGCCCACACACTGACCTGAGCCTCGCCCACACACTGACCTGAGCCTCACCCACACACTGACCTGAGCCTCGCCCACACACTGACCTGAGCCTCGCCCACACACTGACCTGAGCCTCACCCACACACTGACCTGAGTCTCGCCCACACACTGACCTGAGCCTCGCCCACACACTGACCTGAGCCTCACCCACACACTGACCTGAGCCTCGCCCACACACTGACCTGAGCCTCGCCCACACACTGACCTGAGCCTCACCCACACACTGACCTGAGCCTCGCCCACACACTGACCTGAGCCTCTCCCACACACTGACCTGAGCCTCTCCCACACACTGACCTGAGCCTCGCCCACACACTGACCTGAGCCTCGCCCACACACTGACCTGAGCCTCACCCACACACTGACCTGAGCCTCACCCACACACTGACCTGAGCCTCGCCCACACACTGACCTGAGCCTCTCCCACACACTGACCTGAGCCTCGCCCACACACTGACCTGAGCCTCTCCCACACACTGACCTGAGCCTCGCCCACACACTGACCTGAGCCAATAGATATTGGGCAACTCTTACACTGGTGTTGCATGATTTTCTAAACAATCCTCTGGCAAGCGTTTAAAACAGGAGAGAGAAACACATTTACACACAGCGGCTACAACACATGGATTATGATTTGATTATTTAACCTGGAAAGTGTTGATGTCATGAAGGATCACGGAGACGCATCACTCAAGGAAAGAAAGAAATGAACACTTTTATTCATAAGCGACGCATTAAACTGATCAAACGTGATATATTAGGCAGCAAGTGAACATGTTGTCCTCAGAGTTGATGTGTTAGAAGCAGGAAAAATGGGCAAGCGTAAGGATTTGAGCGAGTTTGACAAGGGCCAGATTGTGACGGCTAGAGGACTGGGTCAGAGCATCTCCAAAACTGCAGCTCTTGTGGGGTGTTCCCGCTCTGCAGTGGTCAGTCTCTATCAGAAGTGCTCAGAGGAAGGAACAGTGGAGAACCGGCCACAGGGTCATGAAGGACCAGTGGAGAACCGGCCACAGGGTCATGAAGGACCAGTGGAGAACCGGCCACAGGGTCATGAAGGACCAGTGGAGAACCGGCCACAGGGTCATGAAGGACCAGTGGAGAACCGGCCACAGGGTCATGAAGGACCAGTGGAGAACCGGCCACAGGGTCATGAAGAACCAGTGGAGAACCGGCCACAGGGTCATGGAGGACCAGTGGAGAACCGGCCACAGGGTCATGGAGGACCAGTGGAGAACCGGCCACAGGGTCATGGAGGACCAGTGGAGAACCGGCCACAGGGTCATGGGCGGCCAAGGCTCATTGATGCCCGTGTGATCCGATCAAACAGACGAGCTACTGGAGCTCAAACTGCTCCAGAAGTTAATGCTGGTTCTGATAGAAAGGGTCAGAATACACAGGGCATCTCAGTTTGTGGAGAATGGACCAGTCAGGGTGCCCATGCTGACCCCTGACCCCGCCCAAAGCACCAACAGTGGCACGTGAGCATCAGAACTGGACCACGGAGCAATAGAAAGAAGGTGGCCTGGGCTGATGAATAGAAAGTTATTTATCTGATATACACTCACCTAAAGGATTATTATGAACACACACTAATACTGTGTTTGACCCCCTTTCTCCTTCAGAACTGCCTTAATTCTACGTGGCATTGATTCAACAAGCTGCTGAAAGCATTCTTTAGAAATGTTGGCCCATATTGATAGGAGAGCATCTGCTGTTGATGGAGATTTGTGGGATGCACATCCAGGGCACGAAGCTCCCGTTCCACCACATCCCAAAGATGCTCTATTGGGTTGAGATCTGGAGACTGTGGGGGCCATTTTAGTCCAGTGAACTCATTGTCATGTTCAAGAAACCAGTTTGAAATGATTGGAGCTTTGTGACGGTGCATTATCCTGCTGGAAGTAGCCATCAGAGGATGGGGACATGGTGCTCATAAAGGGATGGACATGGGCAGAAACAATGCTCAGGTAGGCCGTGGCATCTAAACCATGCCCAATTGGCACTAAGGGGCCTAAAGTGTGCCAAGAAAACATCCCCCACACCATTACACCACCACCACCAGCCTGCACAGTGGTAACAAGGCATGATGATCCATGTTCTCATTCTGTTTACGCCAAATTCTGACTCTACCATCTGAATGTCTCAACAGAAATCCAGACTCATCAGACCAGGCAACATTTTTCCAGTCTTCAACTGTCCAATTTTGGTGAGCTGGTGCAAATTGTCGCCTCTTTTTCCTCTTTGTAGTGGAGATGAGTGGTACCCGGTGGGGTCTTCTGCTGTTGTAGCCCATCCGCCTCAAGGTTGTGTGTGTTGTGGCTTCACAAATGCTTTGCTGCAGACCTCGGTTGTAACGAGTGGTTATTTCAGTCAAAGTTGCTCTTCTATCAGCTTGAATCAGTCGGCCCATGACCTCTGACCTCTAGCATCAACAAGGCATTTTCTCCCACAGGACTGCCGCATACTGGATGCTTTTCCCTTTTCACACCATTCTTTGTAAACCCTAAAAATGGTTGTGCGTGAAAATCCCAGTAACTGAGCAGATTGTGAAATACTCAGACCGGCCCGTCTGGCACCAACAACCATGCCACGCTCAAAATTGCTTAAATCTCCTTTATTTCCCAT
This sequence comes from Gobio occitaniae, assembly GCA_033150135.1. Lineage (NCBI taxonomy): Eukaryota > Metazoa > Chordata > Actinopteri > Cypriniformes > Gobionidae > Gobio > Gobio occitaniae. The sequence continues at coordinate 43,466 of JARQWZ010006506.1, forward strand.
TCTGACATTCAGTGTGGAGTTCAGGAGATTGTCTTGACCAGGACCACACCCCTAAATGCACTGAAGACACTGCCATGTGATTAGATAATTGCATTAATGAGAAATTGAACAGGTGTTCCTAATAATCCTTTAGGTGAGTGTATAATCTACAGTATAAATGTGTTTGCTGTCACTCTTGATCAGTTTAATGCTGAATGAAAGCGCTCATGTGTCCAGACAGCAGGAGTATGTGTGTGTGTGTGTGTGTGTCTCTCACCAGGCGGTCCAGTTGAGAGCCGGCCGGGGCGGTGGGAAGCTCCTCAGGGCTGTAGGGCCCGAAGCGGCCGCTGAACGAGTCCAGGACGGCGCGGGCGGATCGGCTCATTCCTGAAGGCTCCGGCTGGCCACAACCTTGGAAAACCTGCAATTACACGGAGAGGACGTGATCCAGCCACTGAGAGAACGCTGTTCTCACTCCAGCAGAAAATGACGAATAAAAACAAAATGGTCACGTCCAAGTTAGCTGGATCTATCCTGGCTAAAGTTAGCTCCGTTCCTGACCACATGTTATTCAGAGGCGTGACCGCGGGCCCTGAGGGGAACATGAGGAACAGAACCGGCTCTTTCTGCTGAAGGTTTCTCATGAGACAGGGGTCGTCAGTTAAAGTGTGTTTCCCTCCACGATCCTCCTCAAGAGCTTCACTGAGGCATGAGATTCACATCTGAAAAATGCCCTCATCACCTTCAACCAAGCGCTGGAACGCCGTCTCGCGCCAGCTCACCCAACTTCTGCTCCAGGAACTGTGATTAGTGGCGAGATGCTTCACGAACACACAACTACACATTTCTGACCGTCCGCAACTATGCTGTTAAAAATAAGCCTGGACGCGGATGGGATGACAGGGCTCTGGTGAAGCCCACAGATGGCTAAATCAAGACTCGTGATTATGGCCAGACCTGATACGAGAGCTGCATGCTGTTCTCCTGCATGTTCATGATGGCCTCAGAGATCTTCACATCCATCGGCTCCATCACGGACTCCATGTTGAACGGCCCCTGCAGGCGCTCCGTCAACAGCAACATGGCATCTGGCCGGAGAGAGGGAGAGAGAGAGAGAGAGAGAGAGGGAGAGAGAGAGAGAGAGAGAGAATTTTGAATTTTAACAAACCTTTATTACAAATAACCTAAACTAATACATTCAGTTCCTACCTACCAGAGTACAAAAATACACACATTCAATATATCAAATACCCAAATAAATACCAATAAAAATCATTCCAAAACATGTGCAAACTGTAAACTCTCATCAATAATTTCACACAGAGCCCCCTTGTAACACCAAATCAATTCAAAAGACAGAAGATCTCCCATAGCCTTATAATACCGAAAGTCAATTAAAACTCTAGATTTTACTAGGTTAAGAAACACCAGTTGCAAATTAACACTTGAATTGCGTTCAATTATTATTTTTCTAGTGTCATATATCGCCTTCTTCGCTTGACCCAGTAAAAAATTCAGTAATTGACAACAAAATCGACGTCTCCGGATGTATTTAAATCCACAAATAAATATTTCCAGAGAAAAAATCTCATCAAAACGACCAAATAAACTCTTTAAAACCTGAAACAATGGTAAAAGTCTGTTACAATACATAAAAGCATGAAATATGTTCTCCTTCTGAAAGCAAAAAGGACATTCATCGTTAATATCATGATTTATGACTGAAACAAGTGCATTCACAGCAATCGCTCCATGGAAGATCCTCCATTGTAAGTCACCCACTTTTTTTTGCAACGGTGACTTATATAATGCTCGCCATTCTGGCTTGACGTCCTCCCCTAAATGGAGGGCAGAACGCCATGGAGTGTCCACTCTTTTATGTAAAGCCATCTTATTCAGTGTTTTAACACAGTTTTTGTACAAAATCTTTCCAGACACAGGATTAGGACCCATTAATGTCACCAAATTGGGCTGTAAAAAAACACCTTCACACTCTTCAAAATCAGTCAATAAAAACAAATCAGGAAAAGGGTCATTACAATCTGGAGTAATTAACCCTTGAGTGTAATCTTCCAGCAATTTGACTTCTTCCGACGTAAGTGCTGACTTCCATTTTTGAAGTAGTTTGGCTGTTATGCGTTTCGAATTTAACCCCAAATGTCTGGCGACCGCATCAACATTCTCAAAGTCCAGTCCAGCCAGTTTAAATAATTGTCCAAGCGTTAATACTCCAGCATTCAGAAGAAGATCATCGCGATTAATCTTTTGACAGCCCTAATAGTAAAGTGTAATTTATTCCTGTGATCAAATCATCATTCCTCCAGTCTTCAGAGTCACACTTCAGATTTGATTAATTGCAGATAGCATTGTGACATTGAGTCAATGTTGAAATTCCATCAGAATCATCAATTTGGTTGAGGTTGAAATGTCAATGCTAAGTAATAGTGGATCAATGTTGAAAATTCAATGCTTTTCAGTGTTGAAAAGACAAACATTGAATCAATGTTGATTTGTGGTCATCTTAATTCTCCACTGGTGAGGCTTTACTCCATCTATCTGTCCCATCATCCAACATGCTAAAGCAAATCCAAATCAACTGGGTACATTTCTGTGAAATGTGAGCACATTCATTCTCCTCAAAGGATGAATCTCCACCAATGAGTGTGTGGATTAACAAAGAACTCCTACCATAACTTCAACTCAATGGGGCGAACCAGTGGATTATTATTAGTAGGCATATTGTTAATATTAATGTTTTAAATATTGTTTTAAAATCTCCTCCATGATGGAAAACATCTCCAATCCTCTAGTGTTTTCAGCTACAGCACATGCAGAGATATATAATGACTGTCACAGTCCTTAATTATTGTGGTCATCCAGTTATATAAATCATAGCCTGTTTTAAATGTATAAAATGTAGGCTATTATTATTATTATTATTATTTTAAAAACCATGTATAATTTACATACATTTAATAATTTATCTAAAGAATACAGGGTTAATAAAGAATTTAGAATATTTTCCGCGTGAAAAAGACAGAGACAGGACAGCAACAGTGTTTTTTAGAGGTAAGTACAAAAAGATTAATACAATTCATCTCAATTTTCATTTCGCGTTTTTATTTATCTTTATTTCTTACCACTTGTGTGCTTCTCCTGGGCGAGTCAGAGTGAATTCAGAGTTTTAACTGGAATGTACAGATTTTGATCACATGTCAAGTTTCACTTCATTTTGTAGTACATCTGTGATGTATAATTAGTCACATTTCCAAATATTTACTAACATCTTGTTGCTTTAGGTGCATTACAAGTGAATGCTGATAAAGAGGAGGCATCAGAGCTGGTTTATCTTTGCTGGGACGGTGTAAAAATGGCTCCGTAACGCCCCTGAAAGGCTTGGGGCATTGCTCCCCTGAGTTTAGAGTATTTCTTTCTTTCTTCTACCTTTTTTCTTTCAGTACTACTGTCCCATTTCTGTCTTTATTGGCGAGTTTCCATTTGTATTCACTTCCGTTTTGCAGATGCAGGTTGTCATGTTTTTCCCTTGTGTTATAAATTCAGATGTAATTGTTTTAAGTCAATGTGAGATTTCCTGTTGAAACTGTGGGGGCATAAATAAATACATTTGCATGTAATCTGAAGGATGTTGTTTACTTTGAGTGACTTTTTGATACAAAATCATATCAATTGCAGCCATACATGAAAATTAACTGGCATAGAATCCTACTGTACATAAAGCAAGATTGATTTGATAGTGTTTCTATGTTGATTCAGTGTTAAAGGTCCCATGGCATGGCATTTTTCTATTATTTTATAATGTTTCCTGAGGTGTACTTATATTGTTAGTATGATTTTTACATCATAAAATGTCATAATTTAGAAATAAAAGGCATTTTTTCAATACTGCTGTTTGCCCTGTGGCTGAATGCCCTGTTTCAAGAGGCGTGTCTGCTGTGAGACTTCAGTAAAAACACCCACTGTTGTGATTGGCTGACATCTTTGCATTTGAAATGAGCGGAGGGGGCGTGGTTTAACGAGGTCTACGAGGCACGAGCTGCTGCCAGAGAGACGGATCTGAGTTCACTTCTCATCAGTTCTCTCAGCATGTCTCAGATCAGGGTGAACTGTTGTAGTTACTAGAATATACTTCAGGTTATTAGTTTATTTCTAGTCGGAGGGACTGTCACTCATGTCAGAAAGTTAGTAACTTTAGTAAATTATGGATCAGCGCTGACTGGAGACGTGAACCGTTTAGAACGATTCAGTCCGATTTGGTGAACTGGTTCGGTTCACTAAAAAGAACCGATTCAAAAGAATGATTCGTTCGCGAACCGGACATCACGGAGACGGAGCGATTGCTAACAAAGTTATTTATAGTAACTACTGAGTTATGAGAGTTGTGAGTCAGCGCATTGAGTACACAGCGCAAACAAACACACAACAGCAGTAATCGAATGTAATCCAGTTTATTGTGGGGAAAGCTGGCTAGCCTAGCCGGATACCCTCACGCTTACCCCCCTTCTGCTTAATCTCACGCCGCGTTTGGCTCCTCCGCTGTGGGCCAGATGCAGTGCTGGGGGTCGGGGATGATGAAGGCCGAGCTTCGGCGTGCGTGAGGTTTATCTCTAAAGAGATGTGGCTCTGCCAATGTTAAGCAGAAACTCACGACTGTATGCACATTTAAGAACAGATAGACGCGACGAGGACGTACAAAAACACTGACTCACAAGATAGAAAACACGAAACACTGTTCTGTCTGGCGAGAGAGAAGCCGCAGCGTGTGCACGAATAATAAATAATTAGCTACACATCAGAAATCACTGATCACAGATCAGAAGGAACTGAAGAAAGACTTCTGTTTTCATTTGTTCATCCAAACACTGAGAAACTGCCAGCGTTCACTCGTTCACAACCCATGAGCGTTTGCATGGGCGTGGCAGATTCTCTGGGCGGAGGAAAGGGAGGAAACCGTTCCTGTTCTGATGTCATAACAGGAGACTTCAGGATTGGCTCGTCTGGCCTGTCATTTTCTCAAAGGCAGAGAGAGACAGCCAGAACTCGGGTTTACACACCATCAACATTTCTATCCACTTGGGGACAATATTCAGGCTAGGGGAACTCATATTAATGTTGAAAAACCTCATAAAATGAAAATTTCATGCCATGGGACCTTTAAATAAGTGATTTAATTTCAGTTGAAAAAATATAGTTTTTATGGCCAACTTGATTTATTTTTCATCGTTGAAATAACATTATTTCAAGGTGCAAATCTGATGAATAATCAATGTTATATATCAACATTGTTTCAATGATAATTTGATTAATGCATTAACATTGATTCAATGTTAAATAAGTGATTTAATTGTAGTTGAAAAAATATGGATTTTAAGCCCATCTTGATCTATTTTTCATCATTGAAATAGCATTATTTCAGGTGCAAACCTGATGAAAAATCAATGTTAAATTTCAACATTGATTCAATGATATTTTAGTTGATGCATTAACGATGATTCAGTGTTGGTCTGCTATCTGGGATTTGCCATTGATTTCCTGCCGTCTCGGTTTCGTCTTTTGTTTGGGGTGGAGAAACATTTCCTAAACTAGATAATCCATCAGAGGCTGGCTATAGTTGGAGGATGAGCCTTCATTAATCTCTTATTCATGAGCAGGAAATGTTCAGGGCTTTGTGAACTTCTGGAAACACACAGTCTTTCTGTTGTTTTAATAGAAAAACATCAACATAATTTGGAAGAGAGAAGCTTTTGGAAGAAACATCTTAAGGTTTTAGCAGTTTTTCATAATGTCGAGAGATATGATCAAATAAAGACTGCATATGAGTGTTGTGTTATTAATTTGTGCTTGTGTGAAAGTGCAAGAACTGAATACAATTCATCCATGTCTTTATGGAGACGCTTTGAGCACTGGAGCTGGGACAGGAAGGGGCCGTCCCCAAACTCGGGTGCATGAAATTGTCCAAAATGCCTTGCATTAAGAGTTCCTTTCACTGGAACTAACCCCTGAAAAACAACCCCACCCCATAAATCCCCCTCCACCAAACTTTACACTTGGCACAATGCAGTCCCAGACTCGTCCATGGATTGTCCGACAGAGAAGCGTGATTGGTCACTCAGAGAACACGTCTCTCAGTGAGAGGAATAATCCCTCAGGATATATGAGTCCGAGTGCATGTCCGAACACACCAGCAGGGTCAGGCCAGGATTCAGCCGGACTTCCCCAGCCCACTCATTTCAACACAGACCGCTCTCTGGACGCAATGCCCATCATAGCCAAACCAGAGGCTGGAGCACACGGACAGAAACATCCCTCACATGAGCTGGACATCTGGACCCACATTTGCTGAAGGACATCACAGGAGAACACCAGACTGAAGACTCGATGCCAACAGAACCATTCTGGGCTTCCCAAACCACCATCTCAATAATCTAAAGAACCTTCTGGATGTTACAGGGCACCTGACCCTAACCTGTGGCCAGCCTGAGGTGTGTGTGTGTGTGTGTGTGTGTGTGTGTGTGTGTGTGTGTGTGTGTGTGTGTGTGTGTGTGTGTGTGTGTGTGTGTGTGTGTGTGTGTGTGTGTGGCCAGAGGAGAACTGGCACCCCGACTGAGCCTGGTTTCTCCAAGGTTTATTTTTCTCCATTAGGTCACCTAATGGGTTTTGGTTTCCTTGCCACTGTTGCCTCTGGCTTGGCGTGCTCAGTTGGGGACACTAAATTTTTCAACTAAACATCGAAATACATCTAAATAATAAACTAAATTAACCATTTAAACTAAATTACTGATCAAATTATTGATCTAAAGCCCACACTGTCACTGTATGATACTTGAAATTTTTCCAGAATGGCTATACAGCTGAATAAAATTATGCTGCATTATTTTCCTGTTTAACACTGTAAAGCTGCTTTGAAACAATCTACATTGTTAAAAGCGCTATATAAATAAAGTTGACTTGACTTGACTTGACTTGTGTGTGTGTGTGTGTGAGTGTGTGTGTGGACTGGTAATCCCTACGTTATGGGGACAAAATGTCCCCACAATGATGGCAATATCTGAAATCCTCGTCCTTGTGGGGACATTTTTAGGTCCCCATGAGGAAAACATCTTATAAATCAGACTAAGTGATGTTTTTTGAAAATGTAAAAATGCAGAATGTCTCCTGTGATGGGTAGGTTTAGGGGCAGTGTGTGTGTGTGTGTGTGTGTGTGATGGGTAGGTTTAGGGGCAGTGTGTGTGTGTGTGTGTGTGTGTGTGTGTGTGTGTGTGTGTGATGGGTATGTTTAGGGCAGGGGCAGTGTGTGTGTGTGTGTGTGTGTGTGTGTGTGTGTGTGTGTGTGTGTGTGTGTGTGTGTGTGTGTGTGTGTGTGTGTGAGTGTGTGAGTGTGTGTGTGATGGGTAGGTTTAGGGGCAGGGCAGTGTGTGTGTGTGTGTGTGTGTGTGTGTGTGTGTGAGTGTGTGAGTGTGTGTGTGATGGGTAGGTTTAGGGGCAGGGGCAGTGTGTGTGTGTGTGTGTGTGTGTGTGTGTGTGTGTGTGTGTGTGTGTGGGCATGTTTTCGTGAAATATCAGGACACAAATGTGTATAATGACATGGGTATTACAAAAAGAGGGTGAAATATGAGGACGTTCCCCATGTCCTCACTTTCAAAATGCTTATAAATCACACAAAATGAGGTTTTTTTCACAGAAAGTGAACTGCACAGTCTCCTGTGAGGGCTAGGTTTAGGGGCAGGGGTAGTGTGTGTGTGTGTGTGTGTGTGTGTGTGTGTGTGTGTGCGTGTGTGTGATGGGTAGGTTTAGGGGCAGGGGCAGTGTGTGTGTGTGTGGTGTGTGTGTGTGTCAACTCTTACCGATGTAGCGGCTCCACTCCGGCTCCAGGTCGCTCAGGCAGGTCCTTCATGACGGTCAGACAGAATCCACTGCAGGGCTTCAGATCGGACAGACCTCGACACTGAGAGCAGTACAGCATCCTGGAGAAGCGGCTCACACACACCGAGCTCATGCTGACCTGCCACACACACACACACACACACACACACGGGCACAGGCACACACACACACATTATTATTATTATTTTATTCATGGCACTCAAGGACACCTTACAAATTTCACACAAAAAAAAAAAACAAAAAAAAAAAGACAATACAGAACTGACGACAATAACATTAAAATCACATAAAAGCCTGCCTAAACAAATGCGTTTTAAGATGAGTTTTGAAAACCGGAAGACTTGAACCATTACGAACTTCTACAGAAAGTAAGTTCCATACATGAGGAGCCGCAAAACTAGAAGCTCGTGTCCTAGTGTGTGGAAGAACAAGAGCAGAAGCAGATCTTAAAAGTAAAATGTTGAAATTTACACAAAATTTAACTGGAAGCTACTTTACAAAAATTACAAATTTACAAATTTTGTAAAACAGGAGTAATATGTTCTGAAATGGATGTTCTGGTAATAACTTGAGCAGCTGCATTTTGTACTAACTGTAATTTATGAAGAGATTTTGAAGGAAGCCCATAAAACAAGGCATTACTGGACTCTGGAGTGAAAGAACAGGACACAACTGATTAATATTCCTAATATGATGGAAAGCAGAACGAGCAACACTGTTAATATGTGCTTCAAAAGACTTTTAACCAGATTAGACAGAGGAACAGAGCAGTTATTTATTGTAACGGATGAAATGTTTAACTTAGCTATTGAATGTTTTGATCCAATG
>JARQWZ010006507.1:0-20000 GCA_033150135.1 Gobio occitaniae
CATGCCCAAGGCAGTCGTTTGTGGATGAGTCATGTTCCCACTGCGGGGAACATGACCATCGCGGTGTTGCGGTCAAGACTCCATGACCTTCGTACTGAAGTGAGAGTCCCCCTCTACCACACCCCGATCTACTGAGTCCCAGAGGCCCTGTACTTCGGCTGGTGGTCAGGGTGACCTGACTGTTACGGTGTGGAACAAAGCCCCGACGCTCATGCCTCGGGCCACACCACCCGTCTTGCCACACTGCAACCCGCGAGTGTCCAGACGCAGATCGCGGGGCCGGCTCCGGCCCCCCCGCGTGTCTCGTTTGGCGCTCCGGAGGAAGATGCGATGTCGATCACCGCATCACAAGGTGGGCTCGAGTCCTCTGAGGATGATGACTCGGCTGTGCTGCCGCCTTCGGGCGCGCCAGCATTGCCCGAGTCGGACCCAGAGCTGACAGCCATGTTGTCTCGGGCAGCCCGCGAGCCTAGGGATAGAGTGGAACCCTCCGCCCTGTCCCGAACGCTCAAGGCTCGATGATTGGTTTTTGGGGGCCCGCGCTGACAACAGTCAGTCCCCGCCCCCAATACCTTTCTTTCCCGAGCTGCATGAGGAACTCGCGCGGTCCTGGAAGTCCCCGTTGTCTTCCCGTGACCGTTCGGCGACTTCCTCCGCCTTCTCCTGTCGATTCACATCAACCTTGGTGGCGAAATCGCACAGAGCCGCGGGGCAGGCTGCCGCTTCTCTGCATGCCATGGCGATCCTTCAGGTCTACCAGGCCAGGATCCTCAAGGACATGCACGAGGCTGGAGTTGATCCAGGGCTCTTAAATGAGCTGCGTGCCGCCACCCGACCTCGCTCTCCGGGCGACGAAGGTGACCGCACGCTCCCTGGGTCAAGTGATGTCCACAAATGTGGTCCAGGAGCGTCACCTTTGGCTGAACCTGGCTGATATGCGGGACACCGCGAGCGGACCCGGTTCCTCGATGCCCCCATATCCCAATTCCGGCCTCTTCGGCGGGCGGTTGAGGACTTCGCCCAACAGTTCTCAATCGCCCAGAAGCAGACTGAGGCTATAAAACACGTACTGCCCCCGGCGGCCAGCTGCTGCCTCCACACAGCCGCCGGCACAGTCGCCTCAGTCTCCTCCACGCCGAGGACGCCCTCCTAAGGCTCCCGCCCCCTCCCACCCGGTCCCAAGCAGCAGCCTTCACCCGGGCCGGGTCGTGGAGGAAGCCGTAGGAAGGCGTCCAAGTCCCCTCAGGCCGCCCCGCGCCCCCGCTAAACGCCAGGCCAAGCGGGCGCTCCTGAGACGGACGGCTCAGGGATGGGAAATTCCTTTCAAGGAGATGGTAGCAGGGACCACTCCTTCCCCCCGGTGGAGGGCCGGGGGAGAATCCTTTGTTCAGCTGCTGGCCCCCGGGTCAGCAGCACCCCTATGTTGGTCAAAGAAAGAATTAACACTCCCATCCCTGAGCCCACAGAGTCCGGTGATGACGGTGCGCGCCACCCACGGGTCCCGCCACTCGCATCCCACTCTGTCGCCAGCCTCCTGGCAGAGCAGACCCCAGTGGAACGTGCGTCCTTTCCCTGGTCTCCTCTGTCAGGACGCAGCTGTCAACCATGCCCCCCGCACCGGGACGCCCCACAGCCTCCCATGTCCGGGGCCGGTGACGCTGCATCGCTGCAAGCCCACACCGGGTACGTCTGTACTCCGTATGACCCCCGCTGGTGCAGTTTCTGGATGTCTGGCTTCAGCTTCCAGGGCTGTCCCGCTGGGTCGCGCGGGACCGTCAGGCGCGGCTACGCGATTCAGTTCGCGCAGGTTCCTCCCCTGCTTCCGGGGAGTCCGTTCCACCATGATCGGGGCCAACGCCCCCGTCATGCGAGCGGAGATTGCCACCCTACTGGCGAAGGGTGCGATCGAACCTGGTCCCTCCAGCCGAGATGAATTACGGGTTTTACAGCCCGTACTTCATTGTACCCAAAAAGACCGGGTGGGCTACGGCCAATCCTGGACCTGCGCGTCTTGAACCGTTACCTTCACCGGTTTCCCGTTCAAGATGTTGACAGCGAAACGCCTTTTCGAATGCGTTCGTCCACACGATTGGTTTGCAGCGATCGACCTGAAGGACGCCTACTTCCATGTCTCCATTTTGCCTCGACACAGACCGTTCCTACGGTTTGCTTTTCGAGGGGGCGGGCATATCAGTACGCAGTTCTACCATTCGGGCTATCTCTGTCCCCTCGCGTCTTTACGAAGATTGCCGAGGCAGCCCAGCACGGGGTTCGCATCCTGAATTACCTCGACGACTGGCTCATACTGGGTCACTCTCGAGAGCAGGTTTGCGGACACAGAGATTTGGTGCTCAATCACCTAGCCCGTCTGGGCCTTCGGGTCAACTGGGAAAAGAGCAAACTTTGCCCCGCGCAGAGGATCTCTTTTCTCGGTATGGATATCGACTCGGTCGCCATGTGCGCGCAGCTTTCGAGCGCGCGCGCGCAGTCTCTGCTGACTTCCCTTCGGCAAATCGAGGGCAAGAGTGCGGTTCCACTGAAACTATTTCAGAGGCTCCTGGGGCATATGGGCATCTGCAGCCGCGGGTAACGCCGCTCGGATTGCTTCATATGAGGACCGCTTCAGCACTGGCTACGCGATCGAGTCCCGAGATGGGCATGGCGGTCTGGCACGCTCCGGGTTCAAGTGACTCGGGCCTGCTTACAGACACTCACCCCGTGGTCGAACCTCAGCTTTCTACGGACCGGAGTGTCCTTAGAATGAGTTTCCAGGCATGTTGTTGTGACAACAGATGCATCATCCACGGGCTGGGGTGCCATGTGCAATGGACAAGCAGCCGCGGGCTCCTGGACAGGACCCCAGCGCCTTCTGCATGTCAATTGCCTCGAGTTACTGGCAGTACGGTTCGCCCTGCACCGCTTCCGAGCGTTGCTGAGGGGTCAACATGTACTAGTCAGGACAGACAACACGGCCGTAGTAGCGTACATCAACCACCAGGGCGGTCTACGCTCCCACCGTATGTCTCAGCATCGCCCGCCATCTCGTTTTGTGGAGTCAGAAGCGCCTGAGGTCCCCTTCGTGCTGTCCACATCCCGGGAGACCTTAACCGTGCAGCCGACGAGCTCTCATGGATTCAGCCTCTCCCCGGAGAGTGGAGACTCCACCCCCAGACGGTCCAGCTGATATGGGAACGGTTCGGCGACGCACAGGTAGATCTGCTTGCCTCCCAGGACTCTTCCCATTGCTCCCTGTATTATTCCCCTGACCAAGGGCACCCTTGGCACGGATGCACTGGCGCACAGCTGGCCGTCAGGGCTACGCAAGTATGCGTTTCCCCCCGATGAGCCTTCTTGCACGGGGGTACTGTGCAAGATCAGGAGGGACAAGGAGCAGGTCATGTTGGTCGCCCCGTATTGGCACGGCCAGACCTGGTTCCCAGAACTTCTACTCCTTGCGACAGCCCCTCCCTGGCCTATTCCTCTGAGACCGGACCTCCTCACTCAGAGGACGGGGCACCTTTTGGCACCCGCGTCCAGCGCTCTGGAAGCTCTACGTGTGGCTTCTGGACGGGACGCGGCAGGTTTGAGTAGCCTTCCACCTGCGGTGGTCGCTACCATCACTTCCGCTAGAGCTGAGTCTACGCGACGTCTCTATGCGTTGAAGTGGAACCTCTTCGTCACATGGTGTTCTTCCCGCCAAGAGGACCCCTGGAAATGCCCGATCGGGTCCGTGCTATCGTTTCTCCAGGAGGGGGTGGAGCGAAGGGCTGTCTCCCTCCACCCTTAAAGTATATGTGGCCGCAATATCTGCCTACCACGATCATCCTGGGAGACAAAAAGGTAAGTCAGCACGACCTTATCATCAGGTTCCTGAGGGGGGCGAGGGAGACTGAATCCTCCTCGCTCTCCTCTCGTTCCCTCTTGGGACCTCTCAGTAGTCTTAAGTGCTCTGCAGAGGCCTCCCTTTGAGCCTTTGCGGTCGGCTGAGATTAAGTTCTTGTCTATGAAGACGGCTCTGCTGACCGCATTGGCCTCGCTTAAGAGGGTCGGGGACCTGCAAGCATTTTCGGTTGACGAAGCATGCCTTGAGTTCGGGCCGGCTAACTCTCACGTGATCCTGAGACCCCGGCCCGGATATGTGCCCAAGGTTCCCACCACTCCGTTCCGAGATCAGGTGGTGAATCCTGCAAGCGCTGCCTTTGGAGGAGGCAGACCCAGCCTTGGCATTGCTCTGTCCAGTACACGCTCTCCGCGCTTACGTAGACATGATGCAGTGTTCAGGACCTCAGACCAGCTCTTTGTCTGTTATGGTGGAGAGCGGAGGGGAAGTGCTCTCTCAAAGCAGAGGTTGTCTCACTGGATAGTGGACACCATTGTTTTGGCTTACCAGCAGCAAGGTCGACCATGTCCCCTTGGTGTGAGGGCACACTCCACCCGGAGTGTGGCCTCCTCTTGGGCTCTAGCGCATGGCGCCTCGCTAACAGACATCTGCAGAGCTGCAGGCTGGGCGACACCCAACACATTCGCCAGATTCTACAATCTCCGAGTGGAGCCAGTGTCCGACTATGTACTCGCCCCTACGGGTGGCCGGTAATGGGCCAGGCTCAGGTGTCTTCGCTTGCTCGCCATTCCACTCCAAGGACTGGATATGTGCGATATTTTCCTCAGGTGAGCTCCCCGAGAGCCCTGAGCTCCTCCAGCACTGCTTACGCCGACATCAGTTCAGTCTGCCCTTTCGAGCCCCAGACCCCTCATGTCCGGCCAGGTGCTCCGTGTGCATGGTTCCCCTCCGCGACCCCCACACGAGTATTTCCACCGTAAGCCTCCTCAGCGAGCAGGTGTCTTTCCCTTGGCAAGTCCCTGCCACCCCTAGGGTTAAAAATCCACCTTCGGCTGGTACCCTAGTGATCTTCCATATGCAGCCCTCAGGCGGGTCATATGTGTATTCTAAGCCCTCCTATGGTAGGCATCTTGGCATTCCCTCACTGGGATATGCTTCCCAGTGTACCTTGGTATCCTGTGATAAGTGGGAGTCCTAGGGCCTTAAGTGGCGGGATCTCACACTTACGCAGGGCACTGGATGACAGCTGAGTGGCGTTGTTGTATTGGAACCCCCATTCGTTAGTCACTAACGTACGTCGTAGTGACTGAACGAAAGGGAACGTCTCGGTTACGTATGTAACCCTCGTTCCCTGAGGAGGGAACGGAGACGTACGTTTCCTTTGCCACGTCAGCTGTGCTGCCTGGAACGCGGAGTTCAGTCTTGGCTCCTGCAGCAGTAACATAATGCGATGTTGCCAGCGTACTTCCTTATATACCCACGAGGTGGGGCGGAGTTACGCATGCAAATTCCGCATCGCCCATGGCATTGGCACTGCCATTGGGCGCTGTTGAATACTCGAAGATGATTGGCTTCTAAGCGAAATCCCCATTCGTTAGTCACTAACGTACGTCTCCGTTCCCTCCTCAGGGAACGAGGGTTACATACGTAACCGAGACGTTTTCTTCCATCTTTCTGATAACGTTTTTTAGTCTAATGGCAACCCTGTAGATTGAACCATCTACAGGAGTCCACTCGTACAGATGGTGCCGAACCCGGGATCCCTTGCAGTGAATTGTCTGAAATTTACTTTGATCTGTGTAAGAATGAGGACATTTTTTCACAGTTGATCTTGTGAATGGATTAAAGCTGACCTTCTTTGGGTAAGTCTGTTTTCATTGTTTAATGGTTGAAGGAATTGCATGAAACAGAATTTAGAAGGTTTTAAATAGCTTCAATAGTCCCATTACTGTACAATCTGTGAATACTCAGATAATCTCCTCGTGATGGAAGGGAAAATTTCTAGTGACATATTGTTTGCTTATGGAGTGAAAAAGTTGAGCCTACCTTGTCCAAACTCAAGAAAGAGAGTATATTGGAATTAAAAGTTCAGATGATGAAATGTTCAGATATTGGGAATTAAATGGCCAACATCAAAAGAAATCAAAACATGGTGAAATAATTGAGGCTTTAAACTTCATAAGTTGTAAAAGGCTACCGTGATGTGACAACACATCTATTTTCAAGTATAGATGCGAAATGTAAAGAAGTGGATTCTAAAAATGAAGAAGCAGAAAAGTCTGAGGCAAAGATTCAAGATCTTCAAACGCAGCTAGATAGCTTACTAGCTGAGCAGTTAGCCCTGACTGAAAAGTGTAAAAAGCACAAAGAAAACCATTGCAGATCTCAAGGCTAAGCTAAATGCTAAAAAAGCGCATGCCTCCCATAATGCTTAACACGCGATGTGGATTAAAAAGCATGTTCACTTCATAGATGAGGTGACTTGCTCTAATGAATCTGAAACGTTTAGTTCAGAAAATATACAAGAAAGTGTGCCTATTTCAGTTCTTAAGCGGTGTGCAGCAACGGAATAGCGCAGTGTCGTGTACCAGAACGCATGGTTTGCAAGCATTAGAAGGTCATTATCCTCATACTCCAGGAGAACCTAGCAGACAACCCCATGACCAAGAGAACAGGTTTTGCAGATCCTGTCAGAAAATAGGTCATGGCGAGTTAAAATGCTGGTCGCTGGGTCGAGGTTCGGCCTCCGCCGTATTTTCAGAAAAATAGGAAATTACTTTCCAAGGGAAAAAGGGTCAGCGCTCATTTGCAGGTAAGACTCTCAGTGAGCTAACTGCAGTGTTCATGCAAGGCCTTCAGCTATTAAACTTCACTTGCGAGTGGGTTAGCAGCCTCTTAGCAAGGAGTTTAATAGTAAAACATTCAGATTGCAATGATCCTGTTTGTATTTTCGAATTTGTAATTGTATAACACATTGTGCGCATTGATTACACAGTATGGTTGTTTGTGTTACAAGATACACATAGACTAGTCAAGTTTATTCTTTTAAAACACATGATTGCTTTACTGTAAGTGATGAAACACTTAGGATAAAGGCTGTAGATGCTGTGCATTCTAGGCCATGTATCTTGTGTAAATTGGAATAACTGTAATACTGGAATTGTACAGCAATTTCAAGTTGCATGTGTGTCTATGTTGAATTTGTTAGTCTCCGAATTGGAAACTCTGCTATTCCCGATATAGCTGCAGTTAAACCAAGTACAGAAGCATATAATTGCCATGTGGCTACAGTGTGAATTACAATTGCATTAACCATGAGAATGTTTTCATCACAGCGCAGGATTCAAGAACTCCAAACTTTGCATTTTATCATGCTCCTTAACAAAAACATTGGTGTGAGAGGAATTTTGAGCCAGGTCACATCTCATACTCACATTCACATACTGGCTGCCTGTTTTACAACAGGGCTTAAATTTGCATCACAATTATTAACCCCTCCTCACCAGTGTTTGGACATGATTTACACATAGCCACAGCTAAATTCAATCACATAAATTAGATTTTCACACAAAGTCAAATCTCCATCTGCCTCACAAAATGTCTTTACATCTAGACTGTATTACTACTGTGAATTTCTTCAAGTTATTGTTTGTTTTGTTTCTTTCTTTTGATTTACTAAATCAGGTATTATTTGTCTCACCAATTAAATATCAAAAGGGTATTTCTCATCCTTACCTAGTGAAAAATATTTTATCAGTGTATTGTAAAAATGCATTTGATTTTGAATTTTGTTGATTTTGATTTTGAGTTCTGAGTCTTTGTATTTTGTCCATTTTACAATGTAACAATGGTTTTGGACATTAATTCAATTGAATTTCTGTATTTGGTTACACAATATTTTTGCTGATACTCTTAATGAAAGAGGGGTGTAAACCCAACAATGTGATTGTTGTTTTGTTATGATGCAGATTATTTAAAGGTTTCTAGAAATAATGTAAGAGCTTGTGAGATCTTCTTTTTATTCTAAACCTTGACCACTTTATTAAGTACATCGATTTAAAGGGCTTATTGCCAGAGAATATTTTAATCTGACCATATCAAACTTCTGACCAATGACAAAATGCCAATGACCAAATGACAAATGACAAAAGTGTATGCTATTTTGCTGTTTGTTGGCTATTTGTTACAGATTCCTGCTGCTCGAGTTCACCTCCTGTGTTCTGCCCTCAGAAAGAGAGACAAGCGTTTGTTCTCTCTCAGTGACTGTTCTTGAGGTGTGAGGTTTTCAATGGACGTTTTGCATATCAATGATCAAAGAGGATTGCAACCACACCATGTGATGATAGTTCTCAAGCAGGTGTAAGGACTGACAAACTGCTTTTCAACATGCCTGGACGACAAGTCTGAAGATGACATCTACACAACAGAAAGCATGTCTTTGTTGGACTGTGGTCACCTCTGGACATTTTATGAATGTGGCCAAATGTGCCAAGGGGGGGACTGAAAGATTGAAAATAATCAAAGATATTTGATATTTGAAATCCAACAAAGAAATTTGCTTTAGCGTGTTGTCAACACATTTACTTATCACAAAGACCTGGAAGACAAAAGGCAGGCCTGTAGGTCACATGAGGTGCCACACCTTTTACTGTTGGGGAAGTTTGGTCTGATTGGTCAGTTTGAATGTTATGTGTGAGTTTGGTCTGATTGTTCCAGTTTAAAAGAAAACATTTGGTTTCAGTCACATGGTCAAGGGAATAGATAAAAGAAGATTTGAAACTAGGCTCTCTCTCTCTTTTCCTCTGGCTCTTGAAGTCATCTTGGCTTCTCTTCTCTCTCTCTCTTTCTCTCTCTTCTCTCTCTCTCTCTCTCTCTCGTCTCTCTCTCTCTCTTCTCTCTTCTCTCTCTCTCTGCTCTCTCTCTCTCTCTCTCTCTTCTCTCTCAGGTACATTGTATTCATGCTTGTGTACGATTAATGGTATAAGTTTATCATCTCATTCATCCATTTTGAAACTATTTTAAGTGTAACCATAACCAGATTTTGGTCTTAAATCCTTTCTATTACGAATACTGTGCTAACTAGTTTTGATTTAGTATTGACTTTGAAGTGCTCCCTATTGCAATACAATATAGTCATATTATAGCAACGCTCTCCCACATATTTTGCTATTGTAACTGCGCTTATCTCCGTCGTTGGTATGAGTTGCAGTGGGTGGAAATAGACAAGAAATGTACAGTTTTCTTCCGTCTTTCTGATAACGTTTCTTTAGTCTCTGGCAACCCTGTAGATTGAACCACTCTTACAGAATAGCAA
The DNA here is from genome assembly GCA_033150135.1 of Gobio occitaniae. Lineage (NCBI taxonomy): Eukaryota > Metazoa > Chordata > Actinopteri > Cypriniformes > Gobionidae > Gobio > Gobio occitaniae. Next base: position 9,156 of record JARQWZ010006507.1, read on the forward strand.
TGCAAATGTGTCTTTAGTTAATCATTGTTCTGAAATCCGAGTTCTGGTGTTCCAAATGTGCGTTACTTTGTTCCAAAGTATTTGTCAATGTGTGTATATACACTTATACAAAGTCTTGACTTCCCTTTTTTTTCTTTTTTTTTCTTTTTTTAACCAACAAATACTGTTTTATCTGATGTGTGCTGTAGTGTACACTATTTAATGATCTTGTTTTATCTCATGCCAGAGCTGAGGAGAGCGGTCGAGGCACCATTGGGAAGAGTTACAGGTAAAACATCACCCTCCTGTGTTTGTGTCAAGTATTTTATATGAGAAGGGCTCTGATGCGGACATTAGTAATACCATGCCTTAAACTTTGTAGATGTAAGATCCTTTATTCCTTATTTGTTGGCTGTCACTCTAACAAGTGATGTGTGTGTGTGTGTGTGTGTGTGTGTGTGTGTGTGTGTGTGTGTGTGTGTGTGTGTGTGTGTGTGTGTGTGTGTGTGTGTGTGCATCTGTTGATTCCTGTTTGCATCAATTTTGTTTTTGAATCCGAACAGAAATGACTATTATTAGAGCACCACAAATCTAAGTTTTTGATTGTTGACCAATTAAACTGCAGAAAGTAAAGGGGAAGTTAATGTCATGAAGCCTGCCAAGAAAAGCTCAGGTTAATTTCACCCCCAAAAAAATTTGAAATAAAAAATAATAAAAACATCCATCCATTCATGCATGCATTCATCCATCCTTTCATTCATTCATCCATTCATGCATTCATTCATCATTTATTCATCCATCCATCCTTTCATCCATTCATTCATCCATCCATTCTTTCATCCGTTCATGCATTCATTCATCCATCCATCCATGCATTCATCCATCCATCCATTCATGCATTCATCCATCCTTTCATCCATTCATTCATTCATTCATTCATCCATCCATTCATGCATTTATCCATCCATCCATTCATTCATCCATCCTTTCAACCATTCATGCATTCATTTATCCGTTTATTCATCCATCCATCCTTTCATTCATCCTTTCATCCATTCATGCATTCATTCATTCATTCATCCATCCATTCATGCATTTATCCATCCATCCATTCATTCATCCATCCTTTCATCCATTCATGCATTCATTCATTCATTCATCCATCCATTCATGCATTTATCCATCCATCCATTCATTCATCCATCCTTTCAACCATTCATGCATTCATTTATCCGTTTATTCATCCATCCATCCTTTCATTCATCCATCCATCCATCCATCCTTTCATCCATTCATCCATCCATCCATCCATCCATCCTTTCATCCATTCATCCATCCTCCCATCCACCCATCCATCCTCCCATCCCATCTTCCTTTACATTTTTTTAGGGTGAAACATTGACTTGTATATGTTTATATGTGATTCATTCAGTTTTACATAGAGGAAAACGTTCATTTAAAAGCCCTTTTTACAGGATCAATGTTCATGTTTCCCAGAGCGGTTATTGAGGATGACTGCAATGCTGTGGTATGTGCATAGATTTAAGAAAAGGGTGAAGAGGTTTATAGTTCCTTCAGCTGCCGCAGAGCCGAGGCGAGGTGAACTCTGCCCTCTCTCTGAGTGTTACGTGTGATCTCGTTGACCTTCAGTGGACTCAGATTCAGATCAAAGATGAGGCTGTAGTTCAGTATCAGGCGTTTGACTTGATCTCTGTCCACATAACCTGAAAAACAGAGTTGAAAACATCATTTCGGCTATCACTTCTTAGCCCATCACAGTTTTAAATTGCGTCAAAGAGGCAATATATTGTGTCGTTGTGTCTTGATGTTGTTTCTTGGGCTTAAAATATTCAAAAAACACTTTTTTTTTCTCATATTCTCCATTGTTGGAGTCTGTCAGTAACGCTCTGTTTAGCTCCTGTCTCTATGAAGCCCCTCCTTCTGAAAAGCATACTGTGCAATGATTGGTCAATCACTTCGAGCGTGTTTGGGAAATGTCCCGCCCCTTACCATAACTGTGAGTTTCAACACGCTACTAACTAACTCAACCAGGCCCCGCCCCTTTATTTAGCGTTGGGCGGGAATTATTTAAATGAGGAATATTGTGACGTGTTCGTTCCCGGAAAAAAACTCAAGACTTCAATGGAGGCGTTTCAGATAAAATCTCGTGCTGGAGGGACTTTGCAGAGCTTTTTCATACTCAAACAGCAACATTACACACTAAGGAAAGATGAACGTGTAAAAAAACACAATAGGCCCTGTACATAGACTGTAACAAAATATGGACGTAGTGTCCGTGGCATCACCCATAGGATTCTGAAGAGCAGTTTTGAAGCGTAAAGTACGGTCGAGCTGGCCGTCGCCATTTTGGCAGCGCATCATTGCGGGTCACACCCGAATAACAGAAAATGGGCAAAGAGGCGGGACGTGGGCGGAGCTGAAGTGAAGCGATAACTAACAGACAGCAGACAAACAATCCACCTGCCACTCAAAGTGGCCACGCCCTTAATTATGCAGTACTTTAAGGCTTTATATAATGTAAACGAATGATTTCACCCCCCTCCCAGTTGTCATGAAGGGCAAAATTAGCCATATAGACCAAAACCACAGTTTGTCCCAGACTGTAAACATGTTTTTTTCTGATGTAAAGTTGGGCATTTTAACATGAGCTCAATGAGATTCTGCTCCTTCTGGAGCCTGCCTCTAGTGGCAGGTCGATGAACTGCAGTTTAAGTCACTTCCGTATTGGCTTCAAGAAAAACAGCATGAGGTTGCCGCTTGGTCCTGTATGTCATGCTATATTTCTGTGGTGGGTTTTATACAGCCTGGTCTCATTGCGAAAATGTACCTCTGGCAACGTTTTTGCAAACCCCAAAATACGTACCAATATGTACATATCACTGCAGTTTCAAAGTGAAATGTCCACTGGGTGGCGCCAAAAGCTTCGTTTTTTTCCCGGAACAGATGAGCGTCAATCTGACGTTTTGTGACATTGTTTTTTTAACGTACACCTACACTAAACCCTAAACCTAACCGATAGTGTTAACAAAAGCAAATGTGACAAAAATACAATAGTAACCATGTCTTTTTAGCTTGTGTGAACTCATCTTTGAGCTCTTTTATCATGACTTGTCTTTCACGGGATTCGTACCTGAGCTTTCATTATTACAAGTACAAATCTGTACCAGCTGAGCTACTGAGCAAGCTTGTTATATAAAAAAAGCCGAGCATATGGAGCAGATTAAGTGACGCAAACTCCAAAATGTATTCATTTACATAGTACAAAAAAAAAACGATAAAAAGTGCTTGCTGTACTGCCTCTAGTGTTCATTTCACTTTGAAACTGCAGAGATATGTACTTATTGGTACGTATTTTGGCGGTTTGCAAAAACGTTGCCAGAGGTACATTTTCGCAATGAGACCAGGTTGGTTTTATACCTGTGTTTTTGGTGTCACACATTTGTAAGGCCATCTCCATCTTCTTGAACCTCTGAAGCCACGTTTCTCTTTGGTCTGCGGTCACACTGATCACTGATTCCAGGTCAGTACTGGCCACTGACGCATCCCAGATCTCTGCCTAAAGGGGATCATGTTCAAAATATATATTTTTAATCTGCCGAAAAGATACTATTCTTTTATCAGGCTCATTGACAGACCTCCACACTGTTCTGTTTCTCATCTTGCACAGCTCTCTGTATGAACTGCAGCAGCTCTTTATAGTGCACCTGCACACAATAAAACACCTTTACCATCACTTATGAACAAAAGACCAACTTTAATGCAAATAAATCCCAAACCATATATCAAGTCAAGTCAGCTTTATTTCTCCAGCTCTTTTCACACACAGATGCTTTAAAGCAGCTTTACACTGATGATATAGGAAATGAGTTTTGTTTTAGATGAAAAGCTAAAGTAAGTTTTTGATTGATTCATTTCTGTTGTAAAAACTGATTTAAAAATGTAAAAACACATGTAAAAAAATATATTGCACAAAATGAAAATAATAATGTAAATATTATTATTCTATTATTCTATTTTTTAAAGCGCATTAAAAAAAACATGCATGATTTCACCTCTTAAATAACTAAATCTGTGTTTTAGTCATAATTTTGACTTTAAATTCCAATTTTTTAATTTTTATCTCAGAATTTTTAAAGTCCTAATTTCAACTGTTCATCTCACAATGACTTAGCATGTAATGTTTTCAACTTTTTATCTCACTATTATGACTTTTAAAATCATATTTTTGACTTTTTATCTAATAATGTGGACATTTAAAATCATATTTTCAAAATTTTATCTCTTAATTATGACTATGATAATTGAAATGAGCTGATTAGTAATATAGTTGAATATTTAGTGTCCCCAACTAATGCTTAAATATGTACAGGAAGTATATATGCTTAAAACGCTTTAACTATAACTTGAAATTGTATAAATGATCTTATAATTGATATTTACAGTCAAATTAATTTTAAAACTGTATGAAAACGTATCCCTGGCCTGTTTGAGGCTGATAGCAACATATATACATTTTAGAAAAATAGTAGTAGTAGTTTGTTGATAAATATATGATCTATTTTAACTTAACAATGTTAGGTCTTTTGAAATAAAAATGGAAAACTGGGCAAATCTCATAAAACATATACTTGTCATGTTTCATCCCAAAATCTAAAAATTACATTTTGCAAAAAGAAAATGAAATCCCTATTTTAATAACAATATGCTTTGATATTGTCAGTGATGGAAAAAGAAAAAACAAGAACACTTTTTAATTATTTATCTATTGTTTATTTGTTTGTTTATGACATTTCCATGCCAATTACTGTACGCATCATATTAGTATTAAAAATAGGATACATTTTCTTCATCCTAAATATAATTTCTTTAGTTCTTTGCTGTCAAATCAATAAATCATGCAATCACGCATCCAAAATAAAAGTTTGTATATACATAATATATATGTGTGTATGTGTATAATTGTTATTTCTTTATAAATACACACTCATTCATGTATATATTTCAAAAATATTTGCATGTGTGTATATATATATATATATATATATATATATATATATATATATATATATATATATATATAATAATTATACACAGTACACACATATTATGTAAAAACAAACTTTTATTTTTTATGTGATTAATTGAGTAATTGATTAATTGATTTTTAATATATTATTTTTTATTATTTTATTTTTATCTTTATTTATTTAATTTTTTGAGATTCAGGTTTTTGGGCGAAACCACTTGTATGTGTTTATATGAGAATCCCTCAGTTTTCCATTTTTTTTTACAGGGTCCGTGATGGAAAAAAGGAGAAAAAATATATATATTTTGCTTAATAAAAAATGAAGATTATTTATTTATTTGTGACATTTTCATATAAATTACTGTTTCAATATAATACAAAATATAATTTCTAGTTTTTTCTGTTTTATTTTTTAATATATTATTATTTTTCTATTTTTATCTTCATTTTTTATATATATATATATATATATATATATATATATATATATATATATATATATATATATATATATATATATATATATATATATATATATATATATATATATATATATATATATATGAAATTTACTCAGTTTTCCATATTGAAACTTTAATTTTAAACAGAAAACTGGGTAAATCTCCTAAAAACACATTCAGGATGTTTCATCCCAAAATCTAAAGTAAAAAAGAAATATTTTGCCAAAAAAAAAAACTTTATTGTCATAAAAATAGTGTCAGTGATGAATGAATTAATGAATAAACAAACAAACAGATTATTCATGAAAATAATCAATAGAGTGTAGAGTATATGTAATGGGAGTGATAAATGAATGAATACAGCATGTTTGGATTTATGATTGAATCGATGGGTTGAATGCAAATGCCCCCGAAACTGCACAATGACTAGTAGAATAACAATATTTTCTGTAACTCCCAAAGGTTCTGATGAGAAGTGACGCACCTGCTCCGGGTCACTGGTGTTACTGAAGGACTTGAACACACAGGCCAGTGTGCTGAGCTTCAGAGGGATCTTCAGTCTGAGGAAGAGGTATGTGAGTTCTGACTGATGGAGGGTTCCTGATTTGGACGGGTCGAGTGATGTCACTTCCTCCTCAATGCTCTGGAATGTTTGTGGTTCCCAGTTCTGCAGTTCCTCTGAGACAGATGAGAGCAGGAAGCACTCCGGGCCTGATTTAACTGGCTCCTCTGTCTGGACATGTCAAAAAAGAAATGAATACCTTCATTCGTCAAGGATGCATTCAATTGTTCAAAAGTGTCAGTAAAGACTTAACATTACAAAAGATTTCTGTTTCAAAGTAAATGCTGGAAGAGTCCTGAAAACAAAAATGTATCACGGTTTCCAAATCAGCATATTAGAATGATTTCTGAAGGATCATGTGACACTGAAGACTGGAGTAATGATGCTTTAATCACAGTAATAAATTACATTTTAACTTACACTCTATTGCCAAAAGTTTTGGGACGCCTGCCATCACATGCACATGAAGTTTAATGACATCCAATTCTTAATCCGTAGGGTTTAATATGGAGTTGTCCCACTCTTTGCAGCTCTAACAGCTTCAGCTCTTCTGGGCTTTCCACAAGGTTTAGGAGTGTGTTTATGGCCATTCTTCTAGAAGCTCATTTGTGAGGTCAGGCACTGATGTTGGGCGAGAAGGCCTGGCTCTCAGTCTCCGCTCTAATTCATCCCAAAGGTGTTCTATCGGGTTGAGGTCAGGACTCAGGCCAGGCAAGTTCCTCCACACCAAACTCGCTCATCCATGTCTTTATGGACTTCGCTTTGTGCACTGGTCATGATGGAACAGGAAGGGGCCGTCCCCAAACTGTTCCCACAAAGTTTGGAGCATGAAATTGTCCAAAATGTCTTGGTGAAGCATTAAGAGTTCATTTCACTGGAACTAAGGGGCCAAGCCCGACCCCTGAAAAACATCCCCACAGCATAATCCCCCCTCCACCAAACTTTACACTTGGCACAATGCAGTCAGGCAAGTCCTGTTCTCCTGGCAACCACCAAACCCAGACTCGTCCATCGAATTGCCAGACAGAGAAGCGTGATTGGTCACTCCAGAGAACACGTCTCCACTGCTCTAGAGTTCAGTGGCGGCGTGCTTTACCCCACTGCATCCCACGCTTTGCATTGCACTTGGTGATGTAAGGCTTGGATGAGCTGTTTGGCCATGGAAACCCATTCCATGAAGCTCTACACACTGTTCTTGAGCTCATCTGAAGACCACAGGAAGTTTGGAGGTCTGTAGTTATTGACTCTGCAGAAAGTTGTGACTTCTGCGCTCTGTGACCCTCAGCATGCGCTGACCCCGCTCTGTTATTTTACGTGGCCTATCACTTCATGGCTGAGTTGCTTCCACTTTGTTATAATACCACTAACAGTTGAGTGTGGAATATTTAGTAGTGAGGAAATTTCACGAATGGACTTATTGCACAGGTTGAAAACAACCGCTTGAGTTCTCTGAGCTCCTGAGAGCGACCCGTTCTTTCACAAATGTTTGTAGAAGCGTCTGCATGTCTAGTGCTTGATTTATACACCTGTGGCCATGGAAGTGATTGAGCACCTGAATTCAATGATTTAGAGGGGTGTCCCAATACTTTTGGCAATATAGTGTATATTCACATAGAAAATGTATACTTATTAAGTTCATTAAAGACAGCTTGCACGTGATAACTCACCTCTACCCCTGTAATATGAGGGATTTGAAGTTGTTTTGAATAACCCGGGTTGGTTGTGGACTTCAGATGTATGTAGGAGCGCGAGCGATCTCCACATGGTGCCGTCACACACCGTCTGTCTGAAACCTGGATCATGACCATACCATTAGCATCCAGCTTCAGACGATGAAGCATTTATTCTAGAGGACTTTTCTTCTTGTGAACAATGGTAAGGGGATTTCAGGACCCTGGACAGTGCTAATACTGTGATTGGGCGGTATTTTCAGTACCATGGACAGTGCAACCAAGATGATCTCAAGTCATTTAAAAAACTGGCCAATTTAAACCACACAGTGCTAAACGAAATGCAGGTCACTGTTTAAAATTATTTAGAGGTTAAGAGTTAGATATTATACACTGAAATACAAGATCTTGACCAAAGATTAATGCACCTCTTGATGTCAAGAGGTGCATCGATTTTTGGTCAAGATCATGTATTGCCAATGCAAGAGTCCAGCACTCTGTAAAGTCTCCTCCAGCACATCCCAAACACTCTCAATGAGTTTCAGGACTGGACTCAGAGGAGCTGATTCATGTGTGGAAATGACTCTTCATTTCTTTCACAGCTTGAGCTGATGAATATGGACATTGTCCTCCTGGAATATGGCCATGATGTGTGTTCATACATGGTTGTTTAAGAAATGAAAAGCTACACACTCCATCAGTTAGTGTTAGAAGAACTGTTGCCAAACATATAACATGCTAGAAACATAATAATCCTTGCAATAATGATCCAATCATTAAGCATTTGCCCATTTAAATCCAAACAGACACAGAATAATACACTTCAGTGCAGTTTATGCTGATGTTGATATGTTTCAGTACCTGTCTGAGGGCATCTAGCAGGCTCTCTGGTCCCAGAGGCTCCAGGTCATGTGACAGTGACTTTCCGCTCAAATCTCCCTCCGTGACTTTGTGAGGTGGACTGTACCTGTCCTCTGAGCTGTTGGTTACCTCAAGATTATATGTGGGACTGTAGAACAGTTTCAAACAGTCAGTTTGGCCTCTGTTTGAGCTTTTACCTGCATTTATTCTAAAATCATTAAAATATTCAACTATATTACTGATCAGCTCATTTCAATGATCATAAAGCCCTAATTATAAAATGTTGAAATATAAAAAGTCAAAAATATGACATGCTAGGGCATAATTATAAAATAAAATGTTGAAAATATGATTTTAAAAGTCCTCATTATTAGATAAAAAGTCAAAAATATGACATGCCAAGTCATAATTACAAGATAAAATGTTGAAAATATGATTTTAAAAGTACTCATTATTAGATAAAAAGTCAAAAATATGACATGCTAAGTGAAAATTATAAGATAAAATGTTGAAAATATGATTTTAAAAGTACTCATTATTAGATATAAAGTCAAAAATATGACATGCTAGGGCATAATTACAAGATAAAATGTTTAAAATATGATTTTAAAAGTCCTCATTATTAGATAAAAAGTCAAAAAAATAACATGCTAAGTCAAAATTATAAGATAAAATGTTGAAAATATGATTTTAAAAGTCCTCATTATTAGATAAAAAGTCAAAAATATAACATGCTAAGTCATAATTATAAGATAAAATGTTGAAAATATGATTTTAAAAGTCCTCATTATTAGATTAAAAGTCAAAAATATAACATGCTAAGTCATAATTATAAGATAAAATGTTGAAAATATGATTTTAAAAGTCCTCATTATTAGATAGAAAGTCAAAAATATGACATGCTACATCATTGTGAGATGAACAGTTACAATTATTCAAAGTCAAAATTATGATTAAATTATGACTAAATCTAACTTATGATTAAAAGTTCTAATTATGAGATAAAATTTAGAAATGAGAAACTATGACACACACACTAAGACATTTAAGAGATGAAATCATGCTTGTTATTTATTTATTTTTTTAATGCACTTTTTTTTCACACTTATAATAATAATAATATTTACCTTTATTGTTTTCATTTTGTGCAATATATTTTTCTACATGTGTTTTTACATTTTGAAAACCATAGAAATTAATATCAAAAAATTACTTCAGCTTTTCATCTAAAACAAAATTACTTTTATTATTTATTTATATTATTATTATTATTATTATTATTATTATTATTATTATTATTATTATTATTATTATTATTAAAGCTAATCTTGGCTTAAAGATTATTAAGGTTTCTAATATTTTACAATTTCTCTAAAAAAATGTAATAATGTGATTTATTATTAGATTAGTAATAATACTTATATAATTATATATATATATATACAGGGATGCAAACGGGTGAGTGGTAAAAAAGGTGAGAACATTGCGCGGATAGAGAAAATCTTCTCCAAGGTCAGGACACTTTTTATATATATTTTTTATATATATATTTTCTTTTCATGCTCATTTCTAGACACTATTAAGTATCTTTGCATCTGCCTGAAAACTAATTCTAACAGGTAAGAGGTAAAAAAGTTTTTGTGTTTTATGTAGGGCAAAACAACCCTTTATAAAACACAAAAAAAGGATTCAATAGATGTGGGAGCTGAATACATAAACAAAACAAAAACAACACCACAACAACCAGATAAAATGTAACACTCAAAACTGAAAACTGAAGATCCCACTGGCTACAAATGCATCAATATGGGATACTTATGTACACCACCTCGTAAGTTAAACCCTATTTCTTCTGAATTCTCACCTACTGAGAATTGCATCTATTCTTGCATCTATGAATATATGATTTTATACTTACACTCTTTAAAGAATAAAGCACAAATGTACCTTTTGGTCCCTTGTATAAAATGCTTAATTTGTTTCCCACCGACGATCTTCACCATCAGCTGTGGCATGCTGGTCTTCCCTGTGGTTTTCCATCCATCCATGATGTGGGAAGCTCCTGCAGAGAAGATAATGAGACACGGGTAAATCACTGCTGTTTGTAGCAAATACTATTTGCACACTTATAAAACGTCTAAATGTCACTTCATTACGTGACACGATATCAAACCTCAGACCTGCCGAGGCTTTCATCAGTGGCTTTAAAGATCTCTCAGATACTTCAGTGCTGTAAGTCATGTTTGCGTTTGAATGCTGAGAGGA
>JARQWZ010006507.1:22500-52166 GCA_033150135.1 Gobio occitaniae
GGAAAACGCCAGCGGAAAGATGAGAGGGTGTGGTTGGATATCTGAGGTGCTTCATGAGCTCCACTGAGGCTCTGAATGTGTGAAGATTCCGATTGGAATTCTGTCATGATTTGGAATCAGATGGGATCAAATAATAAATCCTCGTAGAATGAAATAAGATCCGACTGGATAAACTGAAATTACTACAGGATTGTTATAGGGTAGTGAACAGTTTTTTTCAGGGCCTCGCTTGTTGAAATGTATAATGTTCTTCTTGTGTTATGCTCTAAGAAAAGAACAGTCCTTCTGGATCGGTTCCAAATGACTGAAAAAACTCCAAAAGGATTCCAAATAGAATTTCGGACTATTATGTTGTGTGAGATTTACACAGGCAAACGCTCACATCTTATTCAGAAAATATAAAGAATGTATTTTGAATTGAGTATAGTTTTTTTGAGCAGATACTGTAACTTTAAAAAAAATAGAGACTCCTAGTACACTCAAAAAAATAAATAACTCATTGGACAAACTCAATTTAATGGAGGGCAGCTTTTCCATCCAATAAATATGTGTAGCCCTAACTCATAAAAAAACGAATTCATGCAATGAAATGTAATTGAGTTGGTCCAACTCAATTTGATCAAATACAGTTTAAATGATATTTATATACTTATAACATGACTTTTTTTTTATACTTGTCAAGCTTAAATTAAAACATTTAATTGGAAAATCAATTATAAGCAGTTTCATTCATCATCATACACAATGTATTTAATGAAAATGAAAAGAGGTGTCACTAGGCTTGCTACGATAGTCGGTGTTGCCGGTGTTACCGGTGTCCAGACTCAACACCAGTTACATCACTTGCCCACCCGTGGCACCGCCCACCGTCTTTTTGATTTTTTTTATAGTAATAAAATAATTTTGTTCAGTTAGAGAACAGACAATACAAATAAAAACTGAACGTATCTGCTTAATAAAGCAGGATCCGACCGTAAATCTCGGCAGCTGCAGCTGAGTCATTCATCAGATTTAAGAGTGAGGAGCTGACTGAGATGATCGCGGAAGATTTGGTTTCAAAGCGAAACGCAAAAGCGTTTTTTCATTTGTTTTGTTGTTGTGTTTTTCATTAAAAATAATAGGCTAATGAACCCACAATTCAAGCAACCCGCAGCTAAATTGGTGCTAATTCAAAACCGAAAGTAAAATGTGCACGGCCGCACAGAGCGCGCATTGTTTACTTTCGCCTGGCTCCGCAGTGCGAGCCTCCGCGCTACGCTGACTGCGCGCATTTATTTTTGCCGCGCGCACCCTCGCGCTCGTGCGGGAGCGTTGAGTATAAACAAGGCTTTACGGACGAACTGTTATTAATTCATGGCGTGCATCTCAATCATAGACTGATCAATGCTTGTTCAGTGCCCTGACTACTGAACTAAGGAACTGATTGAGATGCACCCATGGCCTCACAGAGCGCGCATTAACAGACGAGCTGTCATTCACGTGTGTGCGCACTGGCGCGTTTTCAGTTCAGAGCGGTCGTGTGCATGTTACTTTTGGTTAGATAGAATTAGTGATTTAAAAGCCTCCGCCGGTGATACCGGTATTACCGGTGTTGTCACACATCAATTAACCGGTGGGAAAATTTCCTCACCGTCACATCCCTAGGTGTCACTCTTGCCCACAGCCTATAAGCACAAAATAAAAATAAAACATTACAGAAACTCCTCTAAATGTCCAACACAACTGAACATCAAACACTAACATTAACTAACAACATAATTCCCTTAAAATAACACTTTAATCCCTAAATACTCTCCCAATGGAGTCCCTTGCAAAGCATGCTGGGAACTACAGATCCACTGCCCAGTTAGTTGTGTCAACACAAATATTTCATGGAGTTTTAACACAACTTAATTAAGTAAACTTCAGTTTTAAATATATTAGGTTGATTGAACACAATTAAATTAAGTTGTGGCAAAATGAGAAGTTTAAGTAAAGTGAACAGGATTTAAATGTGTCATATCTATGAAGATCCTGAATCATTTTTTTTGAGTGGGGTTTTTCAAACTTTATGATGCCAAGGACCCCCAAATATGATGAACCTTTATGAGGGACCCCCTTCCTAAAATCCATCTATTTTTATGTAAGAAAAAATAATTTAAACTGTTAGATATATAGTAAGTATGACATTATAAATAAAACATATTGTTTCCCAACTTAAATTGGCTATACTTAATTTTGGATTTATAAACTTGAAGAATAACATTTTCAACTAAAAATGATTTGTATAAGCAACTTTCACAATAAATGTATGTAAGCAGGTTATGTACTGCATTAAGAACCCCAGTGAGTGAGATAGCGGGGACTATAGTGAGAAAAACTCACTAAAGATACAAAGCAAACATATACAATTCTGGAAAGTATGTATACGGCAAGAAAGGAGAGAAACATTTAACAGAGTAGGCTTATCCATTTTTGCTTTGTCTTTTTATGCTCTGAATTTTTGTGGGAACCCATTAGAACCTTCTGGAGGACCCCGGGGTGTCCTCGGACCCCAGTTTGAAAACCCCTGTCCTAGTAGACACTGTGTTTGCTTGTGTATTACATTTTTAGTAGATCCGTACAATTAGTGCATTTGTAAAAATATACTATTTCATATAATAAATTAATTAATTATATAAAATCTCATGTTATTTTATTGCAACAGAGTTTATACAACCAACCTGCAACATATGGAAAATTGTATAAATAAATAAATATTAATAAAATAAATATATTATTTCATATTAAATCATTTTTATTATTATTATTATTGTTGTTGTCATACAACAGGGTTTATAAAACCAACCAGCAACAAAGAAAACTATATTAATATATAAAAAAATAACATAATAAATATATTAATTCATATAAAAAAATTATTCTGTTATTGTCATGGTTTATAAAACCAACCTGCAACACATAGAAAACTATATTAATAAAATAAATATATTATTTCTTTTGAATTTATATTAATCAATAAAAAATGTGGTTTATAAAACCAACCTGCAACACATAGAAGACTATATTAATAAATTAATATTAATAAAATAAATATTTTATTTCATATAAAATCTATTTATTTTATTTTATTTTATTTATTTTTTGTCATGCAACAGGGTTTATAAAACCATCCTGCAACATATAGAAAACTATATTAATAAATAAATATTAATAAAATAAATATATGAATTCATAGAAAACTATGTTTATAAATAAAGAAATATATAATAAATATCTTAATTCATATAAGATATATCTTTTTATTTTATTCTATTATTGCCCTGCAACATGGTTTATAAAACCAAACTGTAACAAAGAAAACTTTATTAATACATAAATAATACAATAAATATATTATTTCATATTGCCCTTCAATAAATAAAACCAACTTGCATTATATAGAAAACTGTTATTAAAGGTCCCATGGCATGGCATTTTTCTATTATTTTATAATGTTTCCTGAGGTGTACTTATATTGTTAGTATGATTTTTACATCATAAAATGTCATAATTTAGAAATAAAAGGCATTTTTTCTATACTGCTGTTTGCCCTGTGGCTGAATGCCCTGCTTCAAGAGGCGTGTCTGCTGTGAGACTTCAGTAAAAACGCCCACTGTTGTGATTGGCTGACATCTTTGCATTTGATATGAGCGGAGGGGGCGTGGTTTAACGAGACACGAGCAGGCACGAGCTGCTGCCAGAGAGACGGATGGACCGGAGTTCACTTCACATCGGTTCTGTCAGTCTCAGTTCAGTGAACTGTTTTAGTTACAGCATATACTTCAGGTTATTAGTCTATTTCTAGTCGGAGGGGCTGTCACTCATGTCAGAAAGTTAGTAACTTTTGTAAATTATGGATCAGCGCTGACTGGAGACGCGAACAGTTTAGAACGATTCAGTCCAATTTGGTGAACTGATTCGGTTCACTAAAAAGAACCGGTTCAAAAGAAAGATCGTTCGCGAACCGGACATCACTAATGTACCAGAGACGGAGCTCAGCGATTGCTAACAAAGTTATTTATAGTAACTACTGAGTTATGAGAGCGCTGTCAGTCAGCGCGAGTTTGTGTTTGTATCTGAGAGTTCTGAATAAACACGAGTCCCAGTCACGCCGAGTCCGTCTTCATCATTATTACCAACTTTGTAACACATGCAAAGTACCATTACAGCTGTCGAGATGAACGAGTTATGAGTAAGTGTTGATTATACCATTATTTTTAGAAATGTTCCTATCATATGGAAAGCGTCAGTGATGCGCATTGAGTACACAGCGCAAACAAAGACACAACAGCAGTTATCGAATGTAATCCAGTTTATTGTGGGAATAGCTGGCTAGCCCAGACACCCTCACGCTTACCCCCCTTCTGCTTAATCTCACGCCGCGTTTGGTGCCTCCGCTGTGGGCCAGATGCAGTACTGGGGGTCGGGGATGTTGGAGGCCGGTTGGAGGTCAGTGCAGCCCGAGCCTCGGCGTGTGTAAGGTTTATCTCTAAAGATGTTACTCTGCTGATGTTGAGCAGAAACTCATGACTGTATGCACATTGTAGAACAGATAGACGCGACGAGGACGTACAAAAAAACTGACTCACAAGATAGAAAACACGAAAACACCGCTCTGTCGGGAGAGAGAGAAGCCGCAGCGTGTGCACGAATAATAAATAATTAGCTACACATAACAGATCAGAAGGAACTGAAAAAAGACTTATGTTTTCATTTGTACGTCCAAACACTGAGAAACTGCCAGCGTTTACTCGTTCACAAGCAATGATCTCTCGAGCGTTTGCATGGGCGTGCCAGATTCTCTGGGCGGAGGAAAGGGAGGAAACCGTTCCTGCTTGGACGTCATAACAGGAGACTTCAGGATTGGCTCGTCTGGCAATATTCAGGCTAGGGGAACTCATATTAATGTTGAAAAACCTCATAAAATGAAAATTTCATGCCATGGGACCTTTAAAGGGGATTTGAGACTTGACGTGGTCTGGTGACAAAATACTAAACCTCGACTTATAGTCTTGGCCTTCAATTGACTTGATTTGAATATTAATTTTGATCTGTGTCATTAATTTTTGAGAACCCAGGTCAAAACCCTCCAGGAGGAGGGTCAAGGTGTGCGGTCAGCTCTCGGCTTGACTCAGGGAAGAGGACACCCCCTGCCTTGCATAGCCCCGTGTGCGGTGCCATTTAAACAACCAGGCGATTCTCATGATTGGGCATGGGACACAAGCTCAGATTTGATCACCCTGTAGCTGGCCACCTTTGATGAGGGTGTCTAGTGTTGAAGGGCCGAAACACCCCCTGATTCAAAGGTACATGTGTCCATGATACAGCTCTCACGCCACTCTTAACATCAAGGCAAACCTCATGCTTACCATCCATTGCCACAATGGACAGTTAAACATCACATCCCGTGTTTCATGATTATGTGAACATGCCATGCAGAATTGTAGTTATTGTAGACTAGAGCATCTGCTAATTGTCACCTCAAAAGGACTGTCTTTGTATTATTACTGTAAGGCACTGCAGATAAACGTGTCAAATAACGGACTAATTAATGATGAGGATGAGTGTTTGAACATGTGCATCTGAGTGTAAGATTATGTTGATGGAGGTCGTGACAGAGGCAGCGTGAGAAGATTGAAGTGTGTGAGAGAGCGGTGAAGAGGAAGCTGCTGTGGAGTCTGACAAGGTGATGAATCACCACTTTCATCCTTTTATTTCATCTGACAACATCCTATTACCTTTCAAACCCTCGCACTATAATGCCCTTTTTCAAAGTCTTGATGTTGTTTTTGAGCTGCACTAGAACAGGTTTTCATGCTTGAATGTTCATATTCTCCATTGTTGCTCCTCTCTTCCCAGTCTGTCACACCGTGTCCTAACTACACGATAAGATTCCAGCGACAAGCAACTTGTCTGTCCACACCAAATGCGACGCGACTACGAGATGCGACAAATCAGTCAAAAACCACAGCCAATCAGAACAGTGTGTGGGCGGGCTCTCGCGGCAAGTGCACAGCACCAGAGATTAATCCTGACGGCACTCGCAAGGAAATGGAAAAGTACATAATCAAATTCTCAAATATTACACAATTTAAACATTACTAAAATAAAGACTGAGTCACTAAAACAATCTTTGTCATAGAATACACTTGTTTGTTCACAGTTTGAACGTTCTTGTATCCATTTGTTTGTCAAGATCTGAGGTGAATTATCCATTGTTGCTTTTAGGACGACTATGTTACAAAACTGGGAGCACTAAATGATATTCAAAGTCACATTACATGGTTTTAACATTAAATAAAGCCCATAAACACTACCTGAGATTATGTTTTGTGTTGCTGTTCCAGCCGCGACTCCGCAGAAATGGACACCGTTTTTAAAATAGATTCATCGCGTGTCGCCATCGCGGCTGGTTAAGACAAAAACTTTTATCAACATGAGCCCCGTTTCCACCTAAATTACCCGGAACAATTTGTACCGGGAACTTTTTTTTATAGGAACTTTTTTCTCCCTAGACCTGCTACTGTCTGCGCTTCCACTGCGGTTTAAAGTAC
Source organism: Gobio occitaniae (assembly GCA_033150135.1). Taxonomy (NCBI): domain Eukaryota; kingdom Metazoa; phylum Chordata; class Actinopteri; order Cypriniformes; family Gobionidae; genus Gobio; species Gobio occitaniae. Next base: position 29,076 of record JARQWZ010006507.1, read on the forward strand.
CGTGAAGATTAGGCAAATTAGTCCGGTAACGTTTGACTGTGCGCGGCTGCTCCTCCAAGTCAGCGATGGACAGTAGTTATCTTTGTGCGACACTGGCTGCAACAATAACAAGTATGGAGGAGATTCTGCTTTTGCTGGTTATGTATTGGTTTACTAAAGAGGTAATTAACAAAACGGCAGAAAAGAGACGAGCACTGATACTAAAGCGTATTCTGTAAGCTCGTAAAGCTAGATTTAAAATAAGACAACGTTATTATCAGCTCAGACACTGACCGTGAGATTGCTCAGACGAACGAGCGCCATCGGACAGAAAGAGCAAGACTGATATTTACTGAACGCAGAACGAGCCTCGCAAAAGACTTTTAAAAATGCCGGTTAAAATAAAATGCTGCGTCAACTCAACCAATCAGCATGTTCAACGCCCAAGTCCCACCCCCAAAAGCTCCTGAACTTTGAAAAAGTACTACCCAAGCGGCAACCTCCCATAGTTCCCTTACGAGAGAGTACTCTCGTATTGCGTTTGCTAAAACGCTTATGGGGGAATTCCTTTCCTCGAGATATTGAAGCAAATTTTTATCCAAAAATACCTTTTACACGCAGTGCAGCTGCACAACTCTCAGCAGGAAGCAGCTGCGTGCTGATTGGCTGTGCCGCTGCAACTGCAGCAACCTATAGCGAGACCGCGGGGCGGGACGGACCAATCAGGTCCTTCTAAATTCCCGCCACAAGGGGCAACAGAATTTGCATAGCCAAGGGTATATAAGACCCTGTCTCGCAAGGTTAGTCAGATTAATTCTTCTTCAGCGACTGCTATCGCTGAGCTCCGATCGAAGCCTGCCGTCGACACGCACCCAGCGGAACTCTGCAGCCTGAGGACGTCGGATTCTCGGCCTTCAGCCTGCCTTCCAGCTGCGCCATCCGGCACATATCCTTTTTAAATACCTTCTGTGTTTTACACATTCAAAAAGAGCCGAGACGTTGTTCCAAATGTCTCGTTCCTGCGCCTCGTGCAGAGGTTTTATCGCGGACGAGGATCGGCACATCATCTGCGTATCATGTCTCGGATGAGACCACACGCAGGCTGCACTCAACCAGGGCGGCTGCCCGGAGTGCGACGAACTGACGCTGCAGACCCTTCGGGCTCGGCTCGCCAGTTTCGACTCGAATCCCGTCCCTTGCTCTCAGCCTCTCGAGCCACAGAAGAAGAAACGTCGCGACCAGAGGCCCCCGGAGCGCTCTGACGAGCACACGCCGGGCATGTCCCCGCGTGCCTCGCCATCGCCCGTATTGTTCGTCGAGGAACAGCACAGCTCCCCTCGCATGGCGGCAGCTACTGTTTCCTTCGGCGGACCGGAGGAGGAAGAGGATGACAGCCTTTCCCTTGCTGCATCCGAAAGCGGGTGGTCGGAGACCGCCTCGGAGCACGCCACTTCGACTGAGCTTATGCGTCTGCTCACGAAGGCCGTGGACGACCTCGTTATTGACTGGTCTCAACCCGAGGAGCCCACGAGAAGCCGACTGGATGAGTGGTTTTTCGAGAACCGCCGTCAACCAACCGCTCAAAGACCCAACCGCTCAGTTTTTTCGGACTGGTGTAAAGTGCGAAGTCTGACCCCACATGATTGTGAAGTGTCAGAAGTGCTTACATTTTTACAAGAGCTTCTGGACGCGGGTCGTTCCCCCTCCACACTCAAAGTTTATGTGGCTGCTATAGCAGCGTACCACATTCAAGTGAACGGATTGTCACTGGGAAAGAACAATCTTATTGTTCGCTTCCTTAAAGGAGCTAGAAGGCTTCACCCACCTCGCCCCCCTTCAGTCCCTATATGGGACCTGTCCACGGAGGGGGCGTGCGAGTGTGGGGAGGCCGCTTGAGTGCGTTCCACAGCCGGCGCCCCCTGCTGGCGAAGGGAGAGGCGTCTGAGGGTGGCGAGGCATGGGAGCGTCGACCACCGCCAAGCGCGCTCCCAAATGAAGGAGGGGCTGAGCGTGGCAAGGCTTTGTGGTGTTGCGCACGGTCTGCCTCACCTCCTTCCTCAGCGGGGAACAAGAGTGGCGAGGCATAGCGTCGCGCACTGTTGTCCACACACCGCTGAGAAGAGGGGAATGAGAGTGGCGAGGCTTTGTAGCGTCACACACTGCCATTCTCGCCCTCTTGTGGGGAGGGGAATGAAAGCAGCGAGGCTCTGTAGCGTCACACGCTGCCATTCCTGAACTCCCGAGACCCAGAGGTATTGGAACTGCTCTTTTTTTTTTTTTTGGGTACCACTGGCTGTTTTTAACATCAGTGGCGGAACAGAATTACTAATGGTTTTCCACCCGGCCCTCCTCCGGGGAAGAACAGTTCCAGACCAAATCCGGGTCAATTGTGTTTCTGGACCAGGGTGGACATCGTCTAGCCAAGGGCCAGCGCTGTGCGCAGCTCAACCTCGGCTCAGAACTACCCTCGTGCTCTAAGCAGGGTGGAGGTGGCCTGCCAGTGACACTGCCACCCCACCGATGAGGGTAGTGAGAGAGAGGAAAACTTTATACAGATTATGGCCCTATTGGTGTTCCATATTTTGGCACCAATAGTTCCACAATGCCAAAGCCTTCCAATGCACATCCGAAAAAAAGGCAAGGGGCAGGCAAGGCGATTTACGCGTTGCACTATGCCTCAGCCATCCGGGAAAGCATGGCTGTCAAGTATGAATCTGATTCAGCACGAGCGCCCACTATTACGGTGGGAATCTCAGCATCATCCTCATTTTCAACACATAACAGCCCTCTCTCCGATGCAGCGATTGACATCTGTCCTCTGCTAGAGCCCCAAATGAAACGCTAGGTCCCCTTTCAAGGACCAGCAATCCCATCTGTAAGCTACCAGTAGACACGTGAGACAGTGGGCGTGGCCGTGAGACGGCACACGGCGCGCTGAACACTCAAGCCCCTATGAAAAAGGCAAGACGAACAGCGCGCCGACGTGGCCATGCTCTCATGAGAGAGCATAGACCACCCACGAACACAGTCTCAACATGCTTGCGATGCGATAGAGGAGTGAGGGGCCCACAGAGATGTACGCGGCGGGGAAGCCTCACTGTAATCCTCAGGCCACCCAGGCTTATCAGCCAAAATAGTCCCCCCCCTGGTGCACCAGAAAAGAGACTAGATCGGGGTATAAGCGAAGGGACTCAACCCCGTTTGAGGCATCATAGTCTCGACCGCGCATCAGAGGCGCCGAGTGACGCGCGCAGAGTTGCCGTGGCAACCCGCGCTGTCACCCGGCAGCCAGACGGCACACTTTGAGTGGTCACACTTGAATTTGAGTGGTCTTCGTTCTGCCGTGTGGCTCCGAAGTGAATGACAGCGTGCATTCGCTCTCGCTTCCTGTTTATACCCGCGGCGCGGGGCGGAGCGCGAGATGCAAATCTCGCACGCCAATTGTTCATTGGCCGGTTCTAGATAGCTCGAAGCTGATAGGGGCTCCCAGAAGTGATCCCAATTCGTCGGTACGTCCGACGTACGTCGAACGTGACCGACTGAATGGGAACTCAAGACTACAATGGAGGCGTTTCAGGGAGTTCAGAAACAGTGTGCACTTGGGGTTCTCAGGAAAAAAACCCGAATCATACCGTTCTCCACCACGGTTCATCTTAAATCTGATGCATCTATAATATGGTTTGTTGAAAATAACGACATATAGAAAACTATATTAATAAATAAATATTAATACAATAAATATATTATTTCCTTTAAAATATTTATTTTTATATTTATTTATTTTTATTTTTATTCTTTTATTTATTGTCAAGAAACAGGGTTTACAAAACCAATCTGCTACATATAGAAACTATATTAATACATAAATAATAATAAAATAAATATATTATTTCATATAAAATCCATGTTTTATTTTATTATTGTCCTGAAACAGGGTTTATAAAACCATCCAGCAGAAGATGGAAAACTGTATTAATAAATAAATATTAATAAAATAACTATATTATTTCATATAAAAAATATTTTTTTCCTTTGAATCCAATTTTTTCTTATGGTGACAACCAGTGTTGGGCAAGTTACTGAAAATTTGTAATTAGTTACAGTTGCTAGTTACTTCTTTTAAAATTAATTGAATTACTTTACCAATTACTGTATATCAAAAGTAATTAGTTACTAGGGAAAGTAACTTTTATGTCTGCTTTTTAAATGTAAATATGAACAGTACTGAACAGTCAGACACGGGCTGAGACCTAGATTTGAGCTTCTTGTCTGCTAGCGTTCATTTTTCACAAAAGAGAGTAACGCGAGTAACAAACTCATTTAAATTTTAGTAATTGTAATTGCGTTACTTATTTAGTATATTTAGTTACATGCGCGTTACCGCTAAAAGTAGTGGAATTACAGTAACTTCCAACACTGGTGACAACAGCCTAATATTCCTGCTGTCTGTGTTTTTAATGTTAATCAAACAACAAGGAAATAAAACAAGGAAATCACTCACTGCTCTTGACTGAATAACGTTTGTAACCTTAATAAGGATTAATCTTTAATTATAGGCTACAGTCAAATATGCAACGTTATTTTACATTTAAATAAAAACTATTGTTAGACCTAAAAGCTGAAAAGCACTGTTTATCTTATTTGCTCTATTGTATTTTATTTGTTATTATTTTCTTTATTTTTATTTGACAGTAGATCTTTTTTCCCTGAACTTAGCACATACGTACCGAAATCGTGACCCTAAAACCGTGATACAAACCGAACCGTGAGTCATTTGACTAATTAACCCCTAGTGCATATAACTCCCTTAGCAGGGACTTTGTACTTTTTAACTTTGCAGAGCTTTTCCCTACTCAAACAGCAACATGTCTGTCTTTGTACAATACGGTAGGGACATGAAATGTCTTTGAAAAGCGAAGAAAATGAATTAGATGCTTTTTCCTGACAATTTCCCCAGCACGACGGGATTCGGCGTGTGAAAAGCGTCTCTGTTTATGACATTGATAATGTGAGTGTGTTTGCTATCTTGCAGACAGACTGATAGGGCTGAAATGAAGATGAATGAAAACCGCGAGGCTCATGGGTGACAGATGTTTTTTTTAATCGTTTTTTTACTCTCTCATTATCAACAGTACTTCTATTCATGCTTGTAGGCCTAAAAAATTTAAAGACCAGGGATTGCTGCCAATGATTCTGATTGCTGATTCTGATTGCCCCCCCCCCCATATATTGGATTTATTAGTAGTAACAATACTGGTAGTAATGTAATAGAAATATGTTTATTCGCAGAGCTTAATTTGCTCTTAATTTGCTGCCAACCACTTTTCTTTATCATCTGAAACATGCTATTTATTCCAAAGTGACTATATATATATTTTTTGAGATTATTTGACGTTATTTGACGTTAAATGCACAATATATATATATATATATATATATATATATATATATATATATATATATATATATATATATATATATATATATATATATATATATTGTGCATTTAACGTCAAATAATCTTTAAAAAAAAGTAGGCAATTAAAGGTTTCTATTGATATATATATTTCTCATGTCAGCCTGTGCGTCAAGTATTCGCTCTGTTTTGGTTAATTTTTGTGCATGTGAGCCAGAAAGATGTTAAAGGAGACAGAAAAGCTCAACCAAAGCTTATCTTTGGGAAGGGAAATATGCAGGTCAGGAAGGATAAGGTGACTGAGAGAAGAAAGAGAAGGTGATGGAGATGAGAAGCAGGTATTGTGCTATTTAACACAGATATACATATCATTAAATTGCAGACAAAGATTTTGGATTGCTAGGTTGGCTTGTATGTTTTGTGCGGTAGAGGGCCCAACCTCATTCTTTAATAGGGCCCAAAATTGCTGGCTGCGCCCCTGGTAAAGACCATAGTGTGTCATCCCGGTTTCCGTCTTATTGAACTTCTGGTTTATGTGTTTATATCAGGCTGGAATCTAATGATATGTTTAACAGCGCGCTGATAAGGTTGGTTGAGCATTAGCGAGGACGGGATTTGTCTCTGTTTGACACTTTCCTGTGCTGTAATCTCATATCAAGATTTCATGTCTTCTCATTTCAAAACCAGACACAAGCTGTTCTGCCGTCGTATGTCTTACATAAGTCTTTTTTGATTATTTAGCTCGGAGGACGACCAGTGTTCATAATTCAAAACATTAGCCTCATTTGTGGAGTTGGTTTTAGTGAGAAATCTTGTCTTAAGTTTGCTGATGGTCAAACAAACAAATTCCTAATATTGAACTCACCTAAGGTTAGACAGAAATGTCTAACATGTTGGCCTAGACCCCAACAGCATAGATGGCATGAGGGTCTTAAAATGCTTGAACCCCGTTAATTGCTGCTTGCAGCTATATTTATTATTATTATTATTTTTTCACTTAGGAGACACAAGTAAACGATGATGGAAATACAGTGGCTTTAAATTTCTCTTTTTGCACAAACTTTTACACATTTCTCAGATGATAATTGATGCTGTTGTATTTACAGATTATTTTATTTTAATCCAATTTTGTTAAAAAGATAGTCTATAATTTATTTGATTATTTTAATAGCTATTTTCAGGATATGTAGTTTTTCATTGTTAATAACCCTTATTGCTTTTATAAAATAAAAAAGACCATATAAAACAAATATTAATCATAGATAGTTTAGTACTTTATAATAAAGTTTATAATAATATGCATGTTTGAGCTGTTTTAACACAGGTGTATAATATCAAGCACTAGACATGCAGACGCTTCTACAAACATTTGTGAAAGAATGGGTCACTCTCAGGAGCTCAGTGAACTCAAGCGTGGTACCATGATAGGTATAAATCCATTCGTGAAATTTCCACACAACTAAATATTCCACGCACAACTGTTAGTGGTGTTATAACAAAGTTGAAGCAATTGGGAACAACAGCAAATCAGCCATGAAGTGGTAGGCCACGTAAAATAACAGAGTGGGGTCAGTGCATGTTGAGGGTAACAGTGCGCAGAAGCCACCAACTTTCTGCAGAGTCAATAACTACAGACCTCCAAACTTCTGTGGCCTTCAGATTAGCTCAAGAACAGTGTGTAGAGCTTCATGGAATGGGTTTCCATGGCCGAGCAGCTCATCCAAGCCTTACATCACCAAGTACAATGTAAAGCGTGGGATGCAGTGGGGTAAAGCACGCCGCCACTGAACTCTAGAGATATGTTCTCTGGAGTGACCAATCACGCTTCTCTGTCTGGCAATCCAATGGACGAGTTTGGGTTTGGTGGTTGCCAGGAGAACAGGACTTGCCTGACTGCATTGTGCCAAGTGTAAAGTTTGGTGGAGGGGGGATTATGGCGTGGGGGTTGTTTTTCAGGGGTCGGGCTTGGCCCCTTAGTTCCAGTGAAAGGAACTCTTAATGCTTCACCAAGTCATTTTGGACAATTTCATGCTCCCAACTTTGTGGGAACAGTTTGAGGACGGCCCCTTCCTGTCCCAACATGACCAGTGCACAAAGCATTGGTCCATAAAGACATGGATGAGCGAGTTTGGTGTGGAACTTGCCTGGCCTGAGTCCTGACCTCAACCTGATAGAACACCTTTGGGATGAATTAGAGCGGAGACTGAGAGCCAGGCCTTCTCGCCCAACATCAGTGCCTGACCTCACAAATGCGCTTCTAGAAGAATGGCCATAAACACACTCCTAAACCTTGTGGATGTCATTAAAGTTCATGCGCATGTAAAGGCAAAACGTTTGGCAATATAATGTATGTCAGTACCATTGTTTTGTCTCAAGAAGGCATGTTTATAAAAGCTACTTAAATGCCCTAATTTAATTAATCCTGGCTTAATCTAAGCCCTGTCTGTGAAACCGGGCCCTAAAGCATTAATGTTAAGTGCTATTGTGTGATGCACTGTATGAACCCAGTGTTTGTTACTTTATTGTGTATTAACTTGAATTCTGACCAACCAGCATCCATGATCAGAAGTCTCTGTTTTTCTCATTATTACATGTGGATAATGAATGATTGTGAGCGGATGTGTTTCTATCAGTGTGGCTGTCACCAGTGCAGCGGCTTTTTCCTGTCATAATCTTGTTTTTGTCACTCTTGTTGAAGAGTTATGTCGAGGCGATCTGCGAGTCGGCCTCTAATTGATCGGTTTGACAATTAAACACAGAACAAGGCCTGTCCCTCTGTTTCTCTCTCTCTCTCTCTCTCTCTGTCTGTCTTTGTATGTCTGGCAGCAGCCGGTCTGAATCAGGTTATCCTCTGACAGATAATGGATGTAGCCGGTATCTAAGCATGCTCCCTAAAGCCAGCTCAATCCCGCCAACAAGATAAAGCCGACAAATTACGCAACCTGAAAAAAACAAGCTCTGAAGCCAAACGTGGCAGGTGAGAAAGAGAGAGAGAGAGAGAGAGAGAGAGAGAGAGAGAGAAAGGCGGCGAGGATGTAAAGAAAGAGAGAACACAGGTGAGAGAATAAATGTGCTTGGAGATTAATTGATAATTTGGTGCGTGATTCTCTCGTCGTTAACCTTTACCGCAGCGCAAATGACGCGTCACTCCATTTAAACAATGGGGTTGTCGGGCGCGACCGATTGTGTATCTGATGTGGAGGAGCATTGATCAAGAGCTCCACATCAGTCTAAATGTGCAGGAGTCTCCCAGCGCTCCGTTCATTCATCACTCGAGCCTCCTCCTGTTCGCGCCTTATTAATGTCCTCTATGAATGTCAGCACCTCCCTCGTAAGTACGGCCGAGGGACAGTGTCCGCACATCCTTCAGACTTCCTCAAGGTCTTCGGGAGTTTTAGGGAAGCTGCCAGACTGGAGCTGAAAGTTTTCCAAGGGGCCTTTAAAGGGACATTTCACTCATAAATGAATGCTTTGTCTTCATTTATCTCAATGTTTCAATCGGTTGTGTTATTTTCAAACATATTTCATGCTGTTCTTTCCTACACTTAAAAAGGCTTAAAGGATTAGTTCACTTTTAAATAAACTTTAGCTAATAATTTACTCACCCCCATGCCATCCAAGATGTCCATGTCTTTCTTTCTGCAGTCAAAAAGAAATGAAGATTTTTGATGAAAACATTCCAGGGTTTTTCTCCAAATAATGGACTTCAATGGGCTCCAAACGGTTCAAGGTCCAAATGACAGTTTCAGTGCAGCTTCAAAGGGCTTTAAAAGATACCAGACGATGAATACGGGTCTTATTTAGCCAAACGATCAGTTTCTGCGAGAAACCGAGCAGTATTTACGCGATTATTTTACCTCTTGACAGACGAACGTTATCATCTCTGAGCTCAGCCATAACTTCCGCTAAGTGAGGTCAAAATACGAGCGTGGTCATAGATGTATACGTAGATGCCTCATTAGCACCTGCACGGATCAGTAGAATGAGGCATCTATGACCAGGCTGGTATTTTGACCTCACTTAGCGGAAGTTATGGCGGAGCTCAGAGATGATCACGTTCGACTGTAAAAATGCTACGGTGAAAAACAGTTAATTGGTTAACAGAACGTTTCCATTATATACGGTGAATAACTGTAATAGATATATCCTTACGTTTAATGTAATGTAATTTTGTAATCATGTAATTTTACAGAAAAATGGCACAAAAATATTTTGGAAGTGAAAAACGTAAATTGACATTCCCAGAATTCCCTGCGTGACACTTCACATTTGATGTATTTTCGTTGAAATATTGTTTTCTAATCAGTTATGTACATTAGGGTTTTATGTTATCTAATGTTGTTAAATGTATGTTTTATGATGGTGTTTAATGTTTGTATCTTCTATATATTAGTATTGTCCTTCTAAAAGCTGTTTTTTGATTCATCATGTGACTCTCATCCCCACTGTGATTGGTGGTTGTCAGTATATATCAAAGGTACATAACAGTTATTAGTATTTCAATAGATTGGTAATTTAAAAAAATGTTTCAGTTAATGAAATAAGTTTTTTTTACTAGACATTTCACTTAAATATATAAAATCAATTTTTTTTTACAGTTTACACGTAATTACTACAATATAAACCTTTGAATTATACGGTTTTGATCTGTAAAATAAACAGTAGACTAAGTGCTGTCCCATAAAACCAAAAATGTTGCTATCGTAATTTTTACTGTAAAGTTCTGGCAACCACAGCTGCCAGGTTTTTACTGTAAATTTTACAGGGATTTTTTTTACAGTGACCAAGATGTGTATATATACGCACATACATGATTGCTTGCGGTAGATACAATTTAGCATGAACATAAACTAAGATGGCAATACAGTGACGTTCCATTTTTATATTTTGCACAAATTTCCCTGTAAGTGATGATTTTTTTCTTCTGAGCACATGCACACAATTCTTCTTTATTTGTTGTATTTTATTTATATTTTATTGTCCCTTTTTTTTACATGCATTAATTTTGCAACTTGTATTGAGACATAAAACTGTTTCACCTCACAGAACTGGTTTCAGAAGATTTAGTAGTGTCTTATTGTAACAGTTTTTGGTTTTGTTTGTGTTCATGTCTTTGTATTTATGCTCCTTGTCCTGTTCCTGGTTGTGTCATGGTATCCTTCCATGCGCTCCATTGTCATGTGATTTCCATGTCCTCATGTGTTTTGTTCTCATTGGTTGTTTTAATCATGTGTTCTCAGTTCAGTTCTGTCATTGGGTCATTGTTCTGATTGTTCACAGGTGTGCCTTGTTTAGTCATTAGTCTTTGTGTATTTAAACCCTCATTTTGCCATGCGTCCTTGTCGAGTATTGTTCCCTGTAACCTGCAGTTGGTGAGGGTCTTTTCATGGATCAAGTCATCGTTTGTGTTGTCTCTGTTCACATTGTAATTAAACTGCTCTTGGGTTCACTTCAACTTGCCTCCAGTGGAAATCCGTTACACATATGGAGTACATTCATGATGCTTTAATTGTGTTTTCTTCCCATCCTTTTTGGAGCTTGACAGCTATAGTCCATATAAATTGTCATTGTATGGAAAAGAGCTGCATGAACATTCTTCTAATCTTCTCCTCTTGTATTCCACAGAAGAAAGTCAAATGGGTTGGAACGACATGAGGATGAGTAAATGATAAAGTTCATTTTGGGGTAAATTATCCCTGTAATGTCACCTTGGGAAACATTTCTCTGCTTTTAGTTTGAGATTTCAGCGCCCCCAGTATGTCTTCACAGAAGAAGAGAAAAATCACACTGACCTGATTCGAAAATTACCTGAAATCGTCTTGACATCAGTTGTTTTTTTGTCATGCAACTGAGGATTGTTGCTGGAAAGATCTAGGGCAGGTCCGCTGTGACAATTATTCAAGGAGCATTTTGTCTAACCTTCACAAACGGCGCCGTTCATCCATTCAGAGCCTGGCGTTTGGGTGGGAAATGTAGCAGGACCAGGGTTCAGTGCGGGACCTCAGGAGGCGATGAAGCAATGCGTTTCCTTCTTGCTGAAGGTCACATGACCTACATGTGCTGCAGGAAGTCAGGTGCATTTTTCTATTTGTCTGTTTGCAGAGATTTATCAGTGTCACTCCTTAAAATGCGAGTAAATGCGCACATCTTGTTCCTACACTCAAAAAAATCCTTATTTTTGTCCTGGTTTGAGCCTTTTGGGTCTTTTTTGGGGGGGTTCTTTTTTCAGTGTTTGGGTAGTTTTTGTGTTGCCCAGATCCTGGGTCAGACGTAACAACCCAGTGTTTGGGTAGTTTTTGTGTTGCCCAGATCCTGGGTCCGACGTAACAACCCAGTGTTTGGGTAGTTTTTGTGTTGCCCAGATCCTGGGTCCGACGTAACAACCCAGTGTTTGGGTAGTTTTTGTGTTGCCCAGATCCTGGGTCCGACGTAACAACCCAGTGTTTGGGTAGTTTTTGTGTAGCCCATATCCTGGGTCAGACGTAACAATGCGTTGTTTGGGTAGTTTTTGTGTAGCCCATATCCTAGGTCAGACTTAACAACCCAGTGTTTGGGTAGTTTTTGTGTTGCCCAGATCCTGGGTCAGACGTAACAACCCAGTGTTTGGGTAGTTTTTGTGTAGCCCATATCCTGGGTCAGACGTAACAACCCAGTGTTTGGGTAGTTTTTGTGTTGCCCAGATCCTGGGTCAGACTTAACAACCCAGTGTTTGGGTAGTTTTTGTGTAGCCCATATCCTGGGTCCGACGTAACAACCCAGTGTTTGGGTAGTTTTTGTGTAGCCCATATCCTGGGTCAGACGTAACAACCCAGTGTTTGGGTTGTTCTTGTGTAACCCATATCCTGGGTCAGATGTAACAATATAGTGTCCGGGTAGTTTTTGTGTAAACCAGATCCTGGGTCCGACGTAACAACCCAGTATTTGGGTAGTTTTTGTGTAGCCCATATCCTGGGTCAGACGTAACAACCCAGTGTTTGGGTAGTTTTTGTGTAACCCAGATCCTGGGTCAGACGTAACAATCCGTTGTTTGGGTAGTTTTTGTGTAGCCCATATCCTGGGTCAGACTTAACAACCCAGTGTTTGGGTAGTTTTTGTGTAGCCCATATCCTGGGTCAGACGTAACAACCCAGTGTTTGGGTAGTTTTTGTGTAACCCAGATCCTGGGTCAGACGTAACAATCCGTTGTTTGGGTAGTTTTTGTGTAGCCCATATCCTGGGTCAGACTTAACAACCCAGTGTTTGGGTAGTTTTTGTGTAGCCCATATCCTGGGTCCGACGTAACAATCCAGTGTTTGGGTAGTTTTTGTTACCCAGATCCTGGGTCAGACTTACCAACCCAGTGTTTGGGTAGTTCTGGTGTAACCCAGATCCTGGGTCAGACGTAACAACCCAGTGTTTGGGTAGTTTTTGTGTTACCCAGATCCTGGGTCAGACTTACCAACCCAGTGTTTGGGTAGTTTTTGTGTTACCCAGATCCTGGGTCGGATGTAACAACCCAGTGTTTGGGTAGTTTTTGTGTAAACCAGATCCTGGGTCAGACGTAGCAACCCAGTGTTTGGGTAGTTTTGGTGTAACCCAGATCCTGGGTCAGACTTAACTACCCAGTGTTTGGGTAGTTTTTGTGTAACCCAGATCCTGGGTCCGTCGTAACAAACCAGTGTTTTGTTGTAACCCAGATCCTGGGTCAGACGTAACAACCCAGTGTTGGGGTAGTTTTGGTGTATCCCAGATCCTGGGTCAGACGCAACAATTCAGTGTTTGGGTAGTTTTGGTGTAACCCAGATCCTGGGTCAGACTCAACAAACCAGTGTTTGGCTAGTTTTGTGTAACCCAGAGCCTGGGTCAGACGTAACAACCCAGTGTTTGTGTAGTTTTGTGTAACGCAGAGCCTGGGTCAGACGTAACAACCCAGTGTTTGTGTAGTTTTGTGTAACCCAGATCCTGGGGCCTGTACTATGATGGTAGTTTAACAAACTCAGGGTTACAGGATTAGTTTAGAGTTGACAAAACCAAACAAATCTATTCAGGCTTTGTTGGTCCCATGATGTTGATCATCAGCTTTCTCTTTCAACTCAGGCTTTGATCCTGGGTTTAGGAGTTTAGCTGTGACATCAGCAGTGAACAGCCAATCACACGGTGTGGATCAGTGAAACTGAGATTCACTTCTCGCGAGAGAAGCAGCAAGTTTAATTTCTTTCTTCTGTAGAATATTACATGATTGAAAAATATTAAGAATTTAAACAAATTTACACAGCAAGAAGAAAAGAGCTGTCTATAAAAGAGTACAACTTAAAGAAAATATTCACTACGTCAATGCAAGTAAAAGTTATGAAGTTAGTTTAGTTGATGTATAGAGAGAATTGAACATTTATGCTCACATGTAATTTTTTATAGATTTAGTTACTGAATTTAAAGCTTATTTGTATGTTTATAATATATTTGTATTATATTATTTTAATATTAACAAAATGCATATTAATGATTGATTTACTAAAATTAAACATGCGTATTGTGTAATTGATTAAGGGTATAATAATTACATAAATTATGTTTAAATAATTCAAAATTATTATTATTATAAATAAGCATTGTTAAAAGCCAGAGGCTTAAGTCTTTAATAGCCATTTGCTATGTAGTGACCTTTAATTTGGAGAAGAAAAAGGGGGAGTGACTTTATTGCATCAGAGGTGTGTCACTTTGCTCACAGCTGATTGGTCCAATTTCAGTTTGAGATCTCTTATCCAGAACATAACCTGCCCTGGAGCAGGTTAGCTGTGGCTCATAAGTTACTATGGAGATAAACACAGCTAAAAGCCAAACCACTTTAATGGTACCTAAAACCCAGGATTGGCACAAACTAATCTTAAACATATCTGGCTAGCCAGCTAAACCGGCTTCATGGTATAGGCCCCTGTTTCTGACGTAACAACCCAGTGTTTGTGTAGTTTTGTGTAACACAGATCCTGGTTCAGACTTAACAACCAAATGTTTGGGTAGTTTTGGTGTAACCCAAATCCTGGGGTGTAACAACCCAGTGTTTGGGTAGTTTTTGTGTTATCCAGATCCTGGATCAGACGTAACAACCCAAGGGTTCAGTTATTTGTCGCAGGCTCTTTGCAGGAGAGAGCTCCATCAAATTGGTGTGTCTTTGGTAAAATAGGTTTGCATACTTTTTTTTTAATTTATTTTTTTTAAATCTATAAATCCGTTATTGTGCTCCTATATAGTTACATTTTATGCAAAGCAACATACAGGGGTGTGATGGGAGTCACCTAAACAAGTGTCAAGTCTGTCTTTTCATTTGACGGAAATGCCTGATGCCTTGCACAATTATTCAAAAAGATATGGAATATAAATACTTGGGATGTTAATATGTTCTCAGAACTGTACACCGATTGTTTATGGACGGGTTATAGAGTCAGTCACAGTCATATTTCGGCTACGAGAGAAACGTAGTTACATTGGAAACGGGACAACAGAGACTGGACGATTACACTTAAATTACTTCTAAATGTTTCATTCTTACTTTTAAAATTTGTTAAACGAGCTTAAATGTTGGCAATATGTATTAAAAAACTATATAAAATATGCTGTAACTGTAAAATATGATCGGAAATAAAGGAATTATCATGCAAACCAGTGGTTGTGAGGTATTTTAAAAAAGTTTAGAAGATTTAAGGTAATCCGTAGACATTAATTCATGAATAAGCTAGTATTATAGTAAAAATGAATAAACTATGCTGGGTTAAATAAACAACCCAATTTTCTGGGTAAAATGAACCCAATATACACTGTAAACCCGAATAAGTTCCCAGAACTCAAAAAAATTGAGGCAATCGATTGCCTCAAATGTTTTAAGTTGAATAACTTAAAAGTCACAATTTTCCAGAACTTAAAAGGTTGGATTACCTGCTACTTGTACCTTTTGATAACAGTTAAATTAAAGTGCTCATTTAGCTCAACTCAAATATTTGCAGTTAAATGACTTACAGTTTTCTGTTAACTCAATTATTTTCAACTCAATTATTTTCAGTTATTATAACAAAGTTTTGCGTTTTCACAGAACTTTAAAAAATAAGTACACAACTACACCATTTTATGTTAACAAAACTCAATTTGTATTGCTTTGTGTTGTCATTGCTTTAAGTACATGTTATGTTCAAATATGTTGAGTTTGTTCACTTAAAAACATGTGACTCAAACTTAAAATTTTGAGGCAATTGAGATCCAGCACGGTTTTAATAAGAAAAGCTGAATAAGTTATAAAATAGATTGTATTTTAAGTACTTTGACCTCCTGTGAGATTTACTCACACACAGACATCAAGAATTAGCCTATGAATCTCCACCATAGTGACACGCTTCATGCCGCAATGCATTATTGGAGCCATGGATGAGTTCTGTGTGTGAGTGAGTCTCGCAGGAGTTAGAAGTGCTTATTGTGTGATGTGTTAAACCGGAGAACAACACTTATGTACACGTTTTAAAAATCGTTTAGTTTATAGGCTACATTAAACTGATGACAATAAAAATACAATAAATAAATAAAATAAAATAAAAATTGTCTTCCACTAACACATTTCAGTTTGCCCCAATTAAATATTTTTAATAGGCTATGGTTGTAATTTATTTGTTATGATGGATTTTACTTATTTGGTTAAGCACTTTGAGATTTTATTGTATTTTAGCATGTGCTATATAAATTAAGTTTATTTTTAAATCATCTCTATTTGAAACAACAGAAATAACAGGACTTCATCATTCTTAGCATGTAATTACTTAATTTTATTAAGTTGTACTTAATTTATGTTTTTAAGTTATGCTTACTTATTCACAAAAAAGTTCAATTTAATCAAAAAATATTAGTTGATATTACTCAAAAGGAAGACCATGTTACACCAACTTAAATAATTAAGTTAGTAGAACTTTTTTCTAAAACTTTGAGTATACACTACTTAATCTATTTAATTAATATGAACATTCGGGTTTACAGTGTATGATCTCTCCCATATTTACCCAACCCAATTGGGTTGTTTTTGACCCAGAGTTTTTATAACAGATATTCAGACAGTATCATGGATGTGTTGTAAGGGTAACCATGGCCTGAAATAAAAATGGACTCTCTACTTACTTTACTGTTCATTGTTTTTGTGCATCATTTTTCAGTTTCTCCATCTCTGAATGGCTTTTTTTTTCTTCTTTTTTTTCATGTTTCATGTTGTCTTTGCTTCTGGACATGTTATGGCATTGCTGAGATATTTTAGTTGTTCTTAAAAATGGTGATAAATAATATAGGAGAGCACTCTCACACGTCGGTTCAGATGAGTCCTGCAGATGCAGCTGACCTAGAAAGACAGAAAAACACAGGAGGAAAAAAAGACAAAGGGTCACTCGGTCAGTTGAGTTGCTTTATCATCAGCACTACACCATGTTGAAAGATCAGTTGGAAACATCTCCTTTACTCAAACCAATACATAAATATACAAAGTCTTCCACCCACTTAGACTGTCTGATTGACATGTAAAGGGACTAATGCTGCATTCCAGTCCTCTGGAAATCATAATTACACCATGATGTGCGATCAAATGATTTTTTTCATGCTTTTACTCGATTACGTACTTCTCAAAGCATGCTGGAAACATTTAAGCCCTAATGCAACATAATGAAGAGCATTAGGTGAGTGTTTCATCTATGTATTTTGTCATTCTTGCACTGTAAAAAAAAGTTGCTGCCTTAATTTTTTTAAACCTCTTAAACTCCAAGGACCCTGACATCAAGAATATACTTCTATATGTACCGTTTTGAAGCTTAGAGTCTCTACTCTCTGGAGATATGCATCACTTTGGCATTTGTTTTACAAAAAAAATGTACACTAAATTACTCTGGGACCATTTCTGCCTGGATTTGGCCTCCCCAAATTGAAAAGCTTCCCATACCCACGAACAGTGGTCTCTAAATACATAATTTTGGTTTCATTTTACAGGAAGCCCTTTAAAGTTACATAAAAAAAAACTGTTAAAAGTGATAAACATGTAATTATATGTTGTCTGGGCTGTAATAACACCCCCCCCCCCCCAAAAAAAAAAAGATAGGTTATAAATTAATTTTTGAAAGTGTATATCTCAGGCCTTGTGTGCTCTAGCACCCTGCGGAGAGTTTTGGCTGTTTCCAGCATATGTCAGCAAACACTGGAAAAAATAATTGTGACACTGGGATATTGCATTTATACCACTGTATATGGGGAGACTTGTATATTGGAGAGATTTGGGTAGTTGGAAATTACATAAAGGTCATATTCCTCCATTCAGATTCATTTGAATAAATCTTGCATACATGATCCACACAAATCTTTTTTCCAGTCTTTTCTGGAATATAGTGGAAACAGCCCAAACTATCTGCAGGGTGCTAGAGCACACAGGGCCTGAGTTATACACTTTCAAAAATGAATTTATAACCAAAAAAATCAAAAAGCGCCTCTTTTTTGGAGGTGGTTTATTACAGCTCAGACAGCTCTGTTTATCACTTTTAGCAGTGGTTTATGTAACTTCAAAGGGTTTCCTTTCCTGTAAAATGACACCAACATTGTGTATTTAGAGACCCCTGAATGTGGGTATGGGAAGCTTTTCAGTTTGGGGAGGTCAAATCCAGGCGGAAATCCCCAAAAATTGTCCCAGATCTAAGGATGTTAAGTTCAATCAACTTGGATGTTTAAGTGATTTCAACTTAAATTACAATAAACTGACTTGATGTACAGCAATGTACAGTCATATGTTGTTACCTTATTGATCATATCATTTTTTACAGCGTGGTGTCACAGAGGATGATGGGAAATGTAGTCTGATCGCACATGTCTGTCTCCTCATTAAGCAGTGTTTTCTGGCAACATTCACTTATGGTAAATATACATTTTCTTTCTTCATAAATCTTTAATAGACGTGCCTCCGATCATTCCCACGTGATCTGAATGCAGCATGACTTGTGATGTTTTGAAGTATCGGCACTGTCTGCAGATTTAAGTTGTGATATTAGGTGCGTGTTGTGGTACGGTTTGTATGAAGTATGAAGCAGCACAACTGTTTCCAACATTGATGATGATAAATGTTTCTTGAGCAGAAAATCAGCCTGTTAGAATGACTTCTGAAGGATCATGTGACACTGAAGACTGGATACATTTTTCATAATATTTTGTTCCAATTATTTTTTTTAAATACTATCCGTAGGTATGCCATCTGAGGATGAGCCTGTACTAATTCAAAGGTAGAAATTAAGTTTGATATTGAGCAGAAGGAAACCTTTTTTTTCCCCTGAAATTTTGAAGAGTAAATGTTGGATTTTTCAACGAGCCGCTGCTCACGGATGATTGCCTCCCCACCTCTGTCATTTTATGGCAGCGTGTGAATCCGCCACTGATAAGGAAGCTTTACAGACAGCGAGACTGACGCTCTGTCATGGGCTCATTGCACACTGGGAAAAGCCTGTCGCTTGATCCGGTTTAACGTGCTACTAAAAGGGGTCATCGCTGGATTTACCCCAGGTGCTCGTGCATTTCTTTAAATGCTAACCAATGCAAATGGCCTCACTGTTATATCTCAATTATTCCAAATTATTTCAATCCAACAATACTTCAGATCCGTAATGTGTGCCGGAGATGACGGATGCCAGCTGTTCTTCAAACTTGCACAAAGCCTGTTTGGTCTGAAGCATTGATGGTTTCTCTCTGCAATAGTGCTTCAGCTCACCCAGGGGACGAGGGCGGATAATGGAAGTTCAGAGCTGAAATGCTTGAGGGTTTGCTGGGAACCCCATGTGCCTTTTCCCTCTGGATCCAACTGAAGAAAACCTGAAGGATTCATTCAAACGGCACTGAAAGGCATGAAATGAAATTGAAAATTATTTTAAATGCTTTGTGTCTCATGGCTTAGTGCTTCTGTTCAGCGCGTAAAACAAAACGTCATGAGCTAATTTCTGATTTATACACTGTCTAAGCTGTCATTAATATCAGAATGTACGATAGTCAAGGTAGTCAATTTGTCTCAGACGGCCAAACCGTGGCCAAAATCGCACCGTGTGCACCCGGCTTTAGGTTGAAGGAAATGCAAATTCACGTCTGTACAGTAGAAGGCCCAGCTCAAACAAACCTTTCAGCTGTGCTGCCCTTCTGGATCGCAGAAGAATACAAGTTTAGCATTCTTTCTTCAGCAAAAAAAAACAAAAAATGTTGCTGGTTCGTATACTTGAATTAGATCATCAAAGGTCAGCAGCAAAGACATTGGTTAATTAAAGCTGCGAGCAGCGATGACGGGCCCAAGCCGGTGGCACCGCCACCCCGGTGGCATCAGTTTAACTGTGCACGGCAGGCAATAGGCATTTAAAATGGGAAAACATAAAAGGACTATGTCAAAGTCATCTGAATTCACCACATTAACTGCAGCAGTTGGTGCTGCTATGACCACAAACCACAACAGCCACATCTATGAGATCAATTCAATTTATATGAATTTCATGTCAGATTATGTCAAAGGTCAAATTGGAATGAGTTCAGAATACCATTCGAATGCTGATGTTGTTTTTTTCTAACACTTCTCTTTATGTGTTTTTGAGCTACCTTAGCTACCGTTTGTGCACCAATCTTATGCACCATAAAGCGTGCTTTCATTTCAATATGGGTGGTCCAATAAAAAAATGTTAATAAAAAATTGTTATAAATGGAGCCAAATCACAGAAACTGTAGAGATGATTTTAATATCAGTGTCAGGTAAGAGTAAGATGCGTGTCTACATTTTATGGAAGTTTATTATAAATAGCCACTTTTTTAAAGTCATGTGAAATTTATGTTTTAATACATTTATATTATATCAGTAAATAATTAATTTAAAGACATGTGCATCATACGTGATCTTGGCAAACACATCTCTTGACGTTTTTATTTCAAGTGATAGTTATTTGTGATAGCCTATATGAAAGGGTTAAATTATCATCATCAAGAGAGAAAGTCACACACACACACACACACACACACACACACACACACACACACACACACACACACACACACACACACACACACACACACACACACACACACAATGATAGAGTGAGAGTGAGGGGGGAGGGGAAGGACTGAGAGAAAGGCACACACACACACACACAGATAGAGAGGGGGAAGGGGAAAGACAGGCAGAGGGCATTCCATAGACTTAATGGTTTTTATACTGTACAAACTGTACATTCTATCCCCCTACACTACCCCTAAGCCTACATATCGCGTACACACACACACACACACACACACACACACACACACACACACACACACACACACACACACACACTACCCCTAAACCTACCATCACAGAAAACATTCTGCAATTTAAAATTTTTATTAAAACATTGTTTAGTATGCTTTTAAAGCTATTTTGATTTATGGGGACACATGAAATGTCTTCATAAACCATGATTATGTTGTAATAAACACCCCTCCAACACACCCATTTCTGAGGCTTTGCCCATTTCCACTGACTGACATCTCTGATGTGTGTGTTGAGTTTCAAGCAATTTCAAGCATGCTAAGAGCCTCAAAAACAGCCAAAAGATGATTAAACTTTGACACACTTCCTGCTGCCAGTTGGTGGACACACACACACACACACAGACACACGCACACACACACACGGACACACAAACCCCTTAAAGCTATTTCATTTATGGGACACAGGAAATATTCTCATAAACCATGTTTTCATTGTAATTTGTAGTATATTTTTAAAGCTACTTGGTTACATTTTAATAATGCATTATTTATTATGTTTTTAAAGATATTTTTATTATGTGGACACATGAAATGTCCTCATTAACCATTACGTTGTAATAACAGTGTAATACCCATGTCATTATACAAATTTGTGTCCCTAATAAATCACATAAACAAGCACACACACACACACACACACACACACACACACACACACACCCACACACACACACACACACACACACACAGAGAGAAAGAGAGTTTCAAAAATAACACAACACTGCTACCTTTTAGTGAGGGGAGAGCAGACAGAGAATAAATATTCAGAAGAAATATATTAAATAAAATAAATATATTGATCTGAAAAATAGTATGATTATTTTAAAGCTATTTGGTTACATTTGAATAAAACATTGTTAGTATGTTTTTAAACACACACACATACACGTTGTAATATCAGTGTAATACCCATGTCATTATACAAATTTGTGTCCTCATAAATCACAAACAAGAGAGAGAGAGAGAGAGAGAGAGAAACAAGTTTTTTTTTATCCTGCTTCAAAACTAATACAATGCTGCCATCTTGTGTTCATTGAGGGGAGAGCAGCACACACAGAAACAGAATAGATTATTCAAATAAATATTTTAAATAAATAAATATATTGATCTGAAAAATAGTACAGTCATTTGAAATAAATTCAAGTTCAATTACTGAACATACAATCTTAATTTAATTGATATGAAAATATGATTTTACAAGATATGAGAGAATTTCTGCTCCCCTTTTTAGTCCTTATTTAATCCCTCGCCATGGCAACACCGTTTGAGATATCCAATATCCGTTCACATTTTAGCATCTTCAGTATCTTTGTTTCATGTTGACCGAGTTTGGTGGAGATTGAATAAATCGCCTACGAGGAGAACGTAAAAACTCAGAGCCCGATTTAACCCAAAACTCACGTTCAAACCAAAATATCTGACTTCCTGTTGGTCGGAGCTAATGACTGTAAATTAGAAAGTTGTCCTGCTCGAAGAGAACAATATATGTGCCGAGTTTGGTGACTAAAGATAAAACTAACCCCCCCACTTTTGTCAAAAGGTGGCGCTAGAGAGCCCCTCATCCCGCCCATTTCTGAGGCTTTGCCCATGTGTACTGACTGACATCTCTGATGTGTGTGTTGAGTTTCAAGCAGTTTCAAGGAATTTTCAAGCATGCTAAGAGCCTCAAAAACAGCCAAAAGATTATTAAACTTTGACACGTTGCCATGGCAACAGTTTTTAAAATTTCAGAAATCCATTCATATGTCTATATCTGCCATGTTTTCACATTATACTAAAGAAGTTTGAAGTAAATCGGGTCAAAATAAGACAGTGATTTAAATCATTTTTAAAAAGTGACACACTTCCTGCTGCCAGTTGGTGGCGCTATAACTTTGACTCACAAAAGTCATATCTATGCGATTGTCTTCCTACAACGAACACACAGCTGAAGTTTCATCCAAATCAGTCAATGTTTGCATAAGTTAAAACACACTTCCTGTTTCCCTTTTCTCGCCATAAATTTGTTGCTTCGTCACGGCCAAACCGTTCAAGATATCAAAAAGCAGCTCGCAATTTAGCATCCTCCCTGTCTTGACTTCATGCTGACCGAGTTTGGTGCTGATCGAAACAATGGCCTCGGAGGAGTATATTAAATTCCAGAGCATGCGTTGTCCGAATGTCCCGATGAGATCTATATGTGTACTGAGTTTTATTCATGTACGTGCAAGTGTGTTTGATACATGGACCAAGTTTTCAGACCCCACTTAAGGGGGCGCTGTCGAGCTCTCACTGCCACGCCCGGGTACCAGCTTTGGCCCGACCCTGATGGCCACGGATTCCGACACGTGGGCAAAGTTTCAAGAGTTTTTGAGCATGGTAAGGGCCCCAAAAGTGGAAAAAACCTT